>UELV01138922.1:0-45266 GCA_900490015.1 Megastigmus stigmatizans
GTGTGTGTGTGTGTATGGACGAGGAGGGTTGGGTTGCGGGAGACGAGTGGTGGTAAAAGTAAGGCTTGCGCTGCACGTGCGACTATCAAGCCTTGCTAATTAGTGGGCTGTTTACCTCTCTACGTGGACGAGTGTGGGCACTAACTCGTTCCGCCGCGCTGTGTATAGTTGCACTTCCCTATATATGTGTGCAGCAGTACCTCGTTCTACTATATATATATATATATATATATATGGATTGAGGGTAGGTCAGTGCGAGTCGCTCATTAGCCAAGTGAGACAAGAGCGATTGTGTGAAAGGCAAAAGGGGTGTGGGTCGCGAGCGAGGGAAGAAGAAGAAGAAATGCGAGGGAAAATGAGAGAGAGAGAGAGAGAGAGAGCTACTGGTACACGTGTATGTGTGTGTATGTGTGCGAGCACGACAATACGAGGGGAATTAAGACGAGAGGAAAGGGCTACTGCTGCTGCTATTGCTGCACGTGCAGGGAGCCTGTGCGCAGCGTTGCGCGAAACGTATAAAAGAGCGCGAATATAATGAGGAAACGGACACTGTTAATTAGCTATGTATGCATGCAGGTTACTGTAGCGCGCGACGTTTCGAAGCTCGGCACAGGCCTGCGTCTGCTACTGCTGCTAGATTGACGCTGCGAACAATTGTATGGGCATGCGCCATGAGTCTCTTGCTTTTCCAAGCTAAAGCTTGGACGATTCTATAGTCGAAAGGCACGAGTGTTTCTTTCAATATACCAATATCATTCTATAGTATTTAGATTATATATAATAGTAGATTTACGAATTAACCAATACATATATATAATACAATTTAGAACTAATCAATATTATCGCAACTGTTAATATATTAATTTCGACACAAGCATACTCCTGGTAGAATTATTAGATATTGATTGAATCCGTATTTAAAATTAATGTGCGTTATACTTGATACCCGTATGATGCTAAATCCATTGTACTATACATTAAAATTAAAAAAGAATTTTGTGTCCAATTAATAATCACGCTAAAGTCTAAGAATAGTATAAAAATATTTATTTAGAAGAATTTTTTTTACAATCTTTTTTGCATCCAACATGTATTATATCCTGTTGAATTCTTCTCCTTACATATACATAATATAGACAGCTGTCCAGTGCGTATATACAAACTATCACCGATATAAAACGGAAAAAAAATTCGCAAGCCCAACATATTCCGAGGACAGAGCTCTCCCAGCGTGGAGAAGAGGAAAAACTTCGATACTCTAGAAAATCATCGTGTCATAATTAAAACGCTGAGCTTTGGCCGTTCGCTGAAAAAGATACCTCGATAAAACACACTCCGCGGCTCATATATAAGGCACACACACTCACACACATACGCTCTATATATAAAGAGAGCCGCGGAATCCGCAAGCACAGGTCGTAACTTGTCATACATTCAGACACATACAATGGGGTGCGCGCAACTCAATAAAGCCCTTGATTTAAGCAATCCTCGCGCCTCTTCTTCCGCGGATATAATGTATATATGGGTCGGACGCGAATGTGGGCAGCAGCAGCGACGGCGCGTCGAGGCAAAAAAAAAGGGCACAATGAGCCGCCGGGCGGTCGTGCTTAATGACTCAGGAGATAAAAAGCACGTATAGAAAAAGTAAGAAAGGGAGAAGGGAAGAAAAAGAAAAGAAAGAAGACAAAAGAGCGAGAGAGAGAGAGAAAGGGTGGGGGGTGGGGAGAAAGCGCAGCACAGATACTGGCACACACGCGAAGAGAGAAGGAGAAGGAAAAAAGCACGAGGAAGAGCGGAGGAAAAGAATTAAGATGGACGAGGAAATAAACAGACGTAAACAAAGGCTAAAAGTAAAGAATTGCGCGCTCTGCGCCGAGACGAGAGTGAGAGTGTGTGAGGGAGAGAGAGAGTGAAAAAGAGAGAGAGCGAACACGAGTTTCCTAGCAGGTTAGAGCCATACGAGGCAAGCGCGGCATATCCGTCGCCCTGTTAAAACTTTCATGCTCGAGGACATAAAACGAGGCCAGCGGCTGGCGCAGGAAGACCCCGGACATTCTCTCTCTCCCTCTCTCTCTCTCTCACACCCTTTCTCTCAGCGCAGCAGCAGCAGACTCTCCTGCATATGCGGCCTCGAAAAGTGTCAGCGACGATGCCTCGGCAGAGTAGCAGGTGCCGTCAGACCCCGACAGGTAGAAAACAAAAGCACATGTGTGTATGGTCCCGCTGTCCTTACTGCATCCTCCAGCCCCGACGATCCTTATATACCGAGCAAACGTGTGTATAACCTCGTGCAAGCTCTGGACTCGCGCGACTCTCTTGCGCGACAACTCCGCCGGCGTTTCTTCGTATTTTCTTTTTTTTTTTTCGAAAGCTCAAAATTTTACTTCTAACCCTTGAGCCTGTTTTTTTTTTGCAACAAGTGCGCCAAATTTCAAATGCTTTCAAACTCCTCGCTAAATGTATATAAGCTTATTCATTCCATTATACCAAGTCTGCACGTTTCTTTCTTCATTACGGTCCAAGTTGGTCGTATGCTCATTGTAATCAAATCTAAATGAAAGAGTGTGCAAGAAAGTCGAGCTTTCGTGTCACTTACGATTTTGCATAATTCACGCTAGATTATAACATAAAATGCGACATATATAATATATATACGTGTATAATAGTCGAAGAAAAAGCTTCATTACACCGACGAGGAAAAACTTTTCACATTATCTGCGTCGGCTAAAATAGTCCCTGGTGTATACTCGATCTATTAATAATTAGAATGAGAAAGTTAAGGACTCAACCTTGGTTGAAAACACATGGTCTACTTTGACGACTATATACAAAAGAAACATCTCAACACTGATCCTCGTAATTGCAAGATAAACGCATGAAACTGGTACTATCACTTTTAGTGTATAAACGGGCGTTTAATTTATTTATACACAAAATTGTCCCTCTAGCTTAAAGGAAAAAGTTTTAAAAAAAGGCATTATATATATAATCCTCTGTATGCGTGTTATACAGCAGTAGAAACAGTCGAATGTGGTAGGACGTTAATTTCCAATTAAATTTTTCTCCCACTAACTCATTTTAATTTTGCCTTTTTATATTTCGAATATATATGGGATCCTTCTTTCTTCTAGTCTCATTTATATCCATTTTGATTCATATATACTTTTTTCTTTATTCTATATACAATCAACTAAAGGACCCTATGAAAAAAGAAAAAATAACACTTTTAGAAGAAAGAAAAAAATGTATACTTATATATAGAGCGAAAGATATGGAATAAAGCGGAGGAAAAAAAAAGCAGAGTGGACGAGGTCGAGGCAGAACAGCAGCAAATTAGATAAGACGCGGACTAATGTAATTTCCGCGATCTCGAGAGAGAGAGAGAAAGAAAGAAGGAGCGCACACCGAGAGGAGGCTAAGGCTGTCAATCAAGCATCTTTACGAACCTCACCGCGGCTGTACCGTAAAAAAGGCTCAGATAACCGAGCGAAGCTGTATATTTTCCCATGCATTTAATCGAGTTAAAAAAAAACACTCGTGCAGCTCGCCTACATCGTCGATAACTCGACCGCATACGGCTGACCTTTATAATACCAACCAAACCCAGCCAATTGCCATAGCCAAAAGCAAAAATTCCAAATACTCTATAAAAAGGGCCGACACTCCGAACTTCGATCGTGCCTGTTAAATGTAATTGTTGCAAATTAGCATTTATCAGGAGCCGCGAGAATGAAAGATAAACACAGACAATATGTATATATATATATAATATACGGCGAGTGTACGTAAGAGAGAGAGAGAGAGAGAGAGAGAGAGAATAACGCTAACTATCCGTGGCCACGATAGTAACCGAGCCCCTCTTGAAGAAAACGAGCCGCTATATATTGTCGAGTGGTGCGAGCACGGGGAGACTCTCTCACTCTCTCTCTCTCTCGTGCAGTTGGCCGTCACACCGCACCGCAGTTCCACCGAAAACCCGAGAGCTGCAAAGCTCCGCGCGAGACCATAGCGAGGTCGAGTGACACGCGACGCTCGAAAGCCTACACACACACACACACACACACGCCTATATAACGTGCAAAGTTTCGCCATATCGCTATATATACCTACTCTATATAAGCTAAAATTAAGACACGCTTTTATCATTTGCCCGGGGATTATTAAATTAGCCGATAAGCTATATACGGCCCATTTTTAACTACCTAGTTCGCGCCCACTTGGCTGGAATAATGTGCGTGACTTTTTAAATAACTCGAGCTATTAGATTTTCACGGTGCAGATTTTGTGGGGAATTTCGCGCGGCTTTTAGGCCCAAGACCCATTGCTACACGGGAATTCAAAATGTTTGCAAAATTCATGCGCACATATAGGTATACATCGGAACGTATGTTTATGAGAAAATTACCTATAGGGCGCATAAACTAATAAATCTGATGTTAATATCTATTACATAATGTAAATTTCAAAGAATTATATAGAATATACAGATATCGTACTGCTTCAATGTATATATATAATATAATACCGATATTATAAAAAATGTGATTCATCATCGTTCAAATGCGATGCATTACATTCTATATAAATTAACAGCATCTATAAAAAAAATGAAGTAATTTCGTACAAATTGCACGTGACTGAATCGTTATATAAAAGCCCAAGTATTATATACATTACGCCCTCAACGTTAAATTCAGCTTATGCACAAAGCAAGAAAAGAAAAAAATGAGCAGTTTATACAAGGAGCCAGATCTAAGGAGAAGCCAATTGAATCCAAGCAGTCCATCTTGGCAGGATATAGCAGCTATACCATCATCCGTCCATCTCAATGTTTACCTAACCCTTCACCATCTATTTATCTTAGTAGCCCATATACGCCGCTGTGTGTGTGTGTGTGTGAGGCTATATATGTATTTCTCCGGGTGGTCGCGGAGGGTGTACAATCTCCCTTGTCTCTCCTGCTACGTCCCATTGGTGGTTCTATCGGATCTGCGATACAAGCACGCGTCCATGGGCCAGTAGCCTCCTATATGTATATGTCCTCGGCTTGGCCGCTACACACTCGAGCCATGTATATGCCAAATATGTGCCTAAGATCCGATGCATTAGGTGAACACGCGTGAAAGCTCGCCTATGTACATATATGTATATATAGTTGTCCGTAACCACGGAGGTGTGCAAGTAGGAGACGCGATCGGGAACACACGCCTATATCGCTTCGCTTACTCAGTTTGTTGGTCTCTTGATTGCCAATCAAGAATAAGCACACCAATTACTTTTGAGACGTTTCGTTTAATTCTGATTTTTTGGATTGTTGAATCTTCTTTTCTTTTGGTAAATTACAATACGGATATAATTGTTGGTGATTATTTAATTTGATTATTTGTAGATGAAAGCTTTTTTTTTGAATCATTAATTGTACTGGGTGTTTGTAATACAGGAGACAGTTAAAGGACAGACGGGTTTGGCGACGTTTTAACCCAGTACACGTAGTCGTTTTGTCAAGGTAATTGAAAAAGGCAGGGCTAATTAAGCAAATTGGAAATTTTTACTCGTTTAGCTGTTGAGAATTTGCTGCCGATCGATTAGAAAAAGTAACGCCATTATTTTCGGTGAATGACGTAAGGACTAATGTGCTTTTTCAAAAGGCATTCGTTTCTTCATTTTTTTTTAATTAAAAAGTGTAGGTACTTATAATTAATTTCGAACATTTGTTTTGTGTTTTCCGTATTGTAGTATTTTCTCATTTGATTTTATCGAACTATTATTGCATTTTTTTTAACTTTTCCGTTGGGTAAGAGGATCAATTTTTAAAGTTCTTTTATACTATAAACAATAGTACAAGCTTCTCATTAAAAAACTTTGATTAAAAATTTCTCCATTCCTCGCAAGAATGATATTTCAATTTCGATATACATAAACAACGCATATTTCCTCTATATAAATTGTTAAACTAGTTTTCGTAAGTTCAATGAATTTATCGTTCACTTGGTCGGTATGTTAAAGAATGAGTCAACATTTGATCTTCCTTGAACTAATTATAATGTATTTCAATACAGCAACGTTTCGGAAGCCTCTCACCTATATGTCCCTCTTCAGGCTACCAGAATCAATTTGATAATAGATATAAATACGTATTAAGCTAATAATTAAGCGCTTGATTTCCACATGATATAACTCCATATAAAAATCACAAATTGTGAACGTTATCTCTAAAATCTAGTTCTCCACATCTTCGCATGTTTTAAATAAAGTTACTTAATTAGCAAAATAATACGTTAGATATATATGCCTGCAAAACTTTGTTTATCAAAAAAAAAAACAAAAAAAAAAAAGAAGCACTTGGCATTCCAAGATGAAGCACTGCAACAGGCTCGGGTAGAATGAAACATGCATAGGCGTCTCTCTCTCTCTCTCTCTCTCTCTCTCTCTCTCTCTCTCTCTCTCTCTCGGATCCAACATTCAGAGACAACAAGAGTGGCAAACGAAAAATCTCCATCGTCACAACGGCGGCGACATTAAGCGCGAGCTCAAGCTGTGCAAAAGGGCCAAATGTATCGCGACAACGCTCCTCTAGCTCTCTCTCTCTCTCTGTCTCTCTTCCAAGCCGCTGCCGCCGGTACACTCGTATAATTCCGTCTCTCGCCAGCTGCCACCCACCAGCGTACGCGCACACACAGACAGACTCTCGCGATCTCGCATGCACAGCGAGACGCACGCGCAGCCACCTTTCTCGAGCTTTTCCACGTCCGTCACGTCGTCCTATAAAAACTAATAAAAAAGCACCGGCAGCAGCAGCAGCAGCAGCAGCAGCAGTCGGTCTCTTTCTCTCTTTTCTCCTCGACTCTCCCATGGAACACGCGCACAGACTAAAAGCTGTTTCTGCTGCTGCTGCTGCCGGTGCTTTGCAAGGCGAGCCATGCGCCAGACTCAGTCCGCGACTAACCGGACTTTAATTGCGCGGATCCCGAGCAATTAGAGAGGGTCGAGGGAAAGGAAGTGGAGAGGAAAGAAGAAGAAGCGCCTTTTCCGAAACTCCGTACACGAAACGGTGAGCTATCGGGGGGAGCTGCACACATTTGTAAAAGGGAAGAGAAAGCTTGGCGATGACGTCGCCTTGTCGACGACGACGAAGACGGTGAAAAAACTCTCGTACACAGCTCTGACGCTTAAACTGGAATGCTTTCGCGGAGACGCGCCACGGCGATTCTTCTTCTTCGTTTTATATTCGCCCTCGGTCTCGAGCTCGCCTTGCAACTGCACACCAGTCAACTGCGCTTTTCGCGCTTTCTTTTCTCGTGAATATAGTTGAGATTTTTCGCGCATTTACGACGCGATTGTTGCGCTATGTGCGCGAATCACATGTGGCATGAAATAATCGATATAATCGATTAAACGTTTCCAATGATTTTTGTAACTACACGCAATAGATCGTAGTAAATAAACTAGCAAGATATCAAAACAAAAAAAAATATAAAAGTACTTGCGCAATGTGCAATAAATATTTCATTTACTCAAATAAATATCTTAGGTTCTACACGATTAAGTATATTTTCACTACTTAAATATTTTGTTTTAAAATTAAATAAATGCACGAAAACTCGTGATAATTCTGATCGATAAAAGTAATATTTAAAAAATATAGACCTGCAACTTTCGTGTATGCAAATGAATAAATTACGTAACGTATTTTAAGTATAATACGAAAGTATTCGATATGGGGCAGAAAACGGAAATAAATTTTTATACTCGTATAAAGCGAAATGAAAAAATAGCGATGGAACTTTTTGTCTGCAGCTTCCATACAAAGATCTTTTTATGCAAGATACTTCGTACAATTAGTTCTAACGGTAGTAAAAGGTTTGCTTGATTAAAAAATACAAGCATAATTATTCGCGAATACTTAGAATTGTACAATTTGTATTTACGACATTTATTATGACGAAGATCGATTTTTTAATTAATGCATGTGGGATGAGAAAATAATTATTACACCAACACTGTTCGTTACATTTTATATTTTTAAATTTCCGCTATAAAATGATTTAAATGCGTTATGTAAAGAATATTTAATCGACCTCATAATTTGAATTTTCATTTCATAATTTGGAATATTTTTCAAAATACACTTCGTTTTTTGATTACAGATTTTTTATATATTTATATTTGTTTCAAATATTTGTTTTATTAATCTTTATTTACAAATAATAATTATGTAAAATCTAAATCTCTTTTAGCAGAATTAAAAAATGTATTTGATTCAAAGGAATGTGCTACAGTCGAAAGAGTTCCTACGTTACATATTTTATTTTTGAGAAAAAACTCTCTTGTCACCGACTCGGTAATGATGTAAGCATTAAGTGGTTCTGGTTTCATGAAATTCCATCCAGAATTCACAGGGATTTTGTGTATTTCTTTAATGCAAAAACCGGTGAAGTATTAATCTTTCCGACCATAGCACATGTCCTTAAAATACATTTTAAAAAACTGAGAATAGATCGATACGTATAGCTACCTTAATTTTTTTACTTAAATATATATAACAGATTTTATTTTTAAAATTTGTAAAAAAAAAACCAATAATTAATTCAATGTAACATAAAAATCAACTCAACAACTGAGATGCAGATAACCACAAACACATACAAACATTTTCGAAAATTAGTATGTAGGTTATAGGTATTGACTTCATAATGTTCAATATAAGCTTTATCCATGCTATCTCAATTCTTTTTTGTTACAGTTAGGTATATGAAGGTTCAATTTTAGGCCTCGTTTGTAGAGTATATACTGCATCGAAAATAATGTTTGCAACTCGGACGCAGGAATTTTTTGCAAAAAGTCTTATTTCGCTATCCGCACAAGCTAACTTCACGAGAAAATAGTGATACCTACATTTTTTTAAATCTGATCCCCTATACTTTATTCTTAACAGAAAAGGTTATTAAATATGCACTGAACGATAAAAATTTAAGATACCATTTATCATGGAGTTTTTATTTATAATACTCTTGATAAGTGTAAGTAAATGTTTAAATGAAAAAAAACTTTTATATAGTTAAAAAATTTTTGACTGCTGTATAATGCCTTATTTATGAAAACAGCTTAAAAAGCATAAATATACACTCTAATTTATGTAAAGCATGAAAAACTTAATTTATCCAATTGACTTAAATCGGATTTTTCAGAATTAACAGAATATCGGCCTATACATGCAGAATATGAAATTTTTCTTGTATTTCTGCATCGGCAGTGATATGCGCTTCGCCCCAAAACGGCGTAACTATAACCAAGTGCCAGTAACTCACTACCGACTTTTACATACCTACCAACAAAACCAGGATTGTTATTCTCGATATTGTACCAGAAAAAAATATCGATGACAGAGGCAGGGCAGCATCAACACCTGCAAAAAAAGCTGACGCGTGCGATATAGACTCGGACGAGCCGTTGAGCCGAGTGTAAATTTAATTAAAACTTCATTCCTGACAGGAAAACGGCCAGTAAACGCTTTAGCCCGGCCCCAGATAGTTTTACGGGTCGCAGTCGTTAATTGACAAACGTTCGAGAACGAAACGAGATCGTGACTTGTAATCAGACTTTGCTGGACTGCTGACGATCTGCTGCTACGGGTTTTTATGCAAATTAATTGTTATTTTTATTCTTAAATTTTAGTGTCGAAATCTACAGTAAAATATTAAATTAGATTTGCCGTTTAGATTTGTTGCTGATGTAATATATTTTATATTAGTTATCAATATTAGAGCAGTTTCTAAACGTACAAGTTATAGCAAATACATTGTTAACGCATTGATATGAGATATTAATTTATGACGATGATTTAAATTCTGATCTAAAATCTTAAAACAAAAAATATAGTTAACCTAACTTCAAAATTTCACCTCTTAGTTGAAAAAAAAATTATTATTCAAAAATAGCGGCTCTGAAAATGTTAATACTATTCAACTGCATCTTGATGATTTTTAATGAGAAATTGATTAAAACCTTCCCTTTTTTCTTGTAGAGTTATTTGAGAATAAGTGATGATTTGAAAACAAACCTACTTGTTTTTAGATATATTTCTATAAGATTATACAAAATTTTAACCGAATAATAGACTTTGATATACTGAAAGTAGGAATCTACACATCGCATTCAACAATGCAATTTAAAATATTTCGATCAGTTTTTTTCCTTTTTTTTTTATTTTGTTATCCATGTTTATTTATTTTAATTAAATCAATTATACTTTTTTTATAATTGAATAATATTATAACATTTTAACACCGTAAAAAAATTTTAACAAAAAAATGGCCGTGAAAAAAAGATAGGTTTATCTGTTTCAAATTTTCGGTAATAAAAATATTTAAAATACAATATATGAAAAATTAAACAGATTTTATGTAGGAAATTGAGTAAAAATAAAGTCTATTATAAATAAAATAAGAAAATATAACAGTTTATCAATAATTAATGTGCTGATACATTATTATAGAATAATTTATCAATAATTACAGTCAACTCAATGATTCTTTTCTTCCTTTTAGTTTGTTCATCTTTTCCATCTTATCTTTATGTTTAACTGTAACCTCTGCAACTATTTCTGGTATATAAGACTGTAACTTTTCTACAGACATTTCACAATTACTATCCAGCCAAATATCTTTCAGGTTTAATAATACGTCACCTATAATTCTTTGATTTTTATTAACATGTGGTTGTATCATACGTCCATTAATTGGGAAACGACAATCCCATTTCTGAAACTCCTCCAGGAGATTTAAAGCACCTTTGTATCTAAATAGTTCACATACAAACTCTCTTGCATCAGATACTTTGCCAATGGTTTTCAAAACTAGTCTTTGATAGGGTTTCAGAGGATTTTCACATGGCTTATCTTCTCGATTCTGTACAATAAAAAATGCTAAATTTCGATCAAAGTTAGTGAATCTAAGTCTCATAAACAACTGCAATACTTCCTCTTCAGAATTTAGCATTGCTGCAACAAGACTAATAGGTCGTAGCTTTATATTATTTTGCTGAGCAGTTAAACAAACTTTATCGAAATGATCTAAGTTAAGATTTTCTGGTAAACCCATATATTTAGAGCATCCACATTCTATTATTTTCCTGGTCAGTTCTCTATTATATTGACCTTCTAGAATTTTACGCCATTCACTCCAGATTCTTTCCCCAGAGATCCTTTCAAGACCATGAACATTTTCCTTTATAGCATTTAGTATTTTCTCATCATGATTATCAGGAACTTCAGCAATTCTTCCATAAAAACGGAAATACCTTAAAACAAGAAATAAATTGTATTATATTGCCTAATAAATAAATGAAAGTGGCAAGTATTTAAAATTATACCTAAATATTCTTAGAAAATCTTCACATATTCTTGTTGCAGGATCTCCGACAAATGCTATTTTTCTTTTCATAAGATCATCGTAACCATAAAAATAATCATATACTTTTCCATCTAAATCTAAAAACATAGAGTTTATTGTCAAGTCTCTTCTACTAGCATCTAGCAACCAATCTCTTGTAAACATTACATCTGCATGTCTACCATCTGTTACAATATCTATTCTCAACGTAGTGACTTCAAAATTTTCCTTGTCATTAATCCTAGATGTTATTGTTCCATGCTTTTCACCATTGGTATTAATCATCCTAATTTCTTCTTTAGTAAACATCTCTTTCATTTCAGTAGGAGTTGCAGTTGTTGCAAAGTCAAGATCCTTCGGATGTATACCCGAGAGTATATCACGAACAGCTCCACCAGCTATTCTTATTTCATAATTATATTTTTTAAATAATTCAGCTAAAGAATTCAATTCGGGTGTAAAAAGTGACTTGAATTCTGGTGTATCCACAGTTTTAATAACTGGATCACTTCGATGGGGTGGCAACTTTTCATTACCCATTTTTCTTATTACCCACTTACTTTCAGTAATAAAACGTCTGAAAATCTAATAATAATAATAACAATAATAATAACAATAATAATAATATTAATAATAATAATAACAATAATTAACTGTAATAAATAACATTCTTATTTTAAAAATATAAAATAATAAACTGAAGAATCTAACCTCTAAAAGTTTTATCAATTTAAAAGGTACATACGTAAATATGTTCACGTTTACAAAGAGCTTCTAATTGTCTAGTAATTGTAGTAGCGAATAACATAGCTATAATTATTAATTTCCTTTTGTTATACCACTTTATTTAAAGAATCTTATTTCCTTTTATTTCTACATAACATTATGCGGAGCTCTCACTCTCATAGCAGTAGAGAATATCGATCCACTCACGGTTCAAAAAAATATAGTTACCTACCTTATGCATGCACGTTTGTGTACGTACATATAAAAATTGATATTAAATAACCTACCTGCAATAGTTTTGTGAAGCAGTTGAAAAAATTGAAAGTAATTTTTTATTTTAAATAAGTAGGTATGTTCAATTGTTAAGTTTTCAATAAAATGAAATTCTAAATAAAGTAAATTTTTTACATTTTTTCAATTTAGTTAACGCGCTTCCTGGAATCCAAAATCTGCTGCCTTCGACACGGACGATTCTACAGTACGCTTTTGGAACTTACTATACTTACTAGAAATACTAGAATGCTTTCTATATTCTATATGATTTGTGATTTCGTGAAAAATGCATATCTATAGTAAACAGGTAATCAATGGTTATCAGTCTCAGTCTGCTATTATTTCTTGTCGGAAAAAATGACTTTACTTTGTTGAAATAACCAAGAAAAGCAACGAGAATAATGCTATAAATGTGTATAAAAAATATAAACCACAGACCTATTTTTTCCAAAACTATCTATAAGTACAATTCCATATCCATTGGAGTAAAGAAAATAAGAAAAAAGGTAAGGAAAACTTTATATATTTAAAATTAGATTGTTATATTTTGTAAATTATAATAAAAGAAATTAAATTCAAATATTTTACATTACGCCAGTATGTTATAAGCTTTTCATTAAATCACTTATAAGCTTTTTATTAAAAAATGTTATCTGATAATAATAGTGAAATAATAAACCATTTCTTCTATTAAAGATTGTGTTTTATTTTTTTTACAGATATATGCTGTATACAGCATTGTGGACAAAAGTATCAAATTTTGAAGTTTGTACTTATAATATTACGATCTTATGTATCTAAATGGCCCTTCTATTTACAAGCATGTGGGACTCAACAATGTTCCTGAGCACTTTAACTCCAAAATTTTATGTTGCTCTTACAGGAACATCTTCGCTTATATCAGGTCTTATTTTAATATTTGAATGGTGGTATTTTAGAAAATATGGTACATCTTTTATTGAACAAGTATCTTTAAATCACATTTCTCCATGGATTGGTGGTGGAGATAATGGATCTGAAAGTAATAACTCAAATGTAAGCAACACAAACTCTTCCAATCAACAAAATGTGCCTGAATGTAAAGTGTGGCGCAATCCAATTAATTTATTTAGAGGAGCAGAATATCAAAGATTTTACTGGGCAACAAATAAAGAACCCTTGACTTACTATGATATGAATTTATCAGCTCAAGATCATCAGACATTTTTTACTTGCGAAGGTGATACAGGTAAAGCCGAATATGAGATTATGCAAACTGCATGGCGTGAGCGTAACCCTGTAGTACGCATAAAAGCAGCTCGTAGTGCATTAGAACGCAATCCAGACTGTACACCTGCTTATATTTTACTTGCTGAAGAAGAAGCGACGACTATTTTAGAAGCTGAAAAAATTCTTAAGCAAGCTCTTAAAGTAGCAGAAAATAATTACAGAAAGTCTCAAAATACTCAGCATCAAGGCTCTATTGCAGAAGCTATTCATAGGAGGGATACAAATGTTCTCATTTACGTCAAAAGAAGACTTGCCATGTGTGCCAGAAAATTAAATAAGCTGAAAGAAGCTATTAAAATGTTTAGGGACCTCACAAAAGAAGTACCTCCTATCATGAATGTACTCAACATTCATGAAAACTTAATAGAGGCACTTTTAGAAATGCAAGCATATGCTGATGTACAAGCAGTTTTAGCAAAGTACGATGATATAAGTTTGCCAAAATCAGCAACGATATGTTACACAGCAGCGCTGCTAAAAGCGAGACTGGTTGCAGACAAATTTTCTCCAGATATTGCAAGTAAAAGAGGATTGACTACGGCTGAAATGTCAGCTGTTGAAGCGATTCATAGGGCTGTAGAGTTTAATCCACATGTTCCAAAATATTTGTTGGAGATGAAACCACTCATCTTACCACCAGAACATGTATTGAAAAGAGGAGACTCTGAAGCCATAGCTTACGCTTTCTTTCACTTGCCACATTGGAAACAAATGGAAGGTGCATTGAATCTTCTACACTGCACCTGGGAAGGAACTTTCAGAATGCTACCATATCCGTTAGAAAGGGGACATCTATTTTATCCGTATCCAACATGCACAGAGTGCGCTGATCGAGAATTGCTGCCATCATTCCACGACGTCAGCGTTTATCCAAAGAAGGAACTGCCCTTCTTCATTTTATTTACCGCTGGATTATGCTCTTTTACCGCATTGGTGGCACTTTTAACACATCAGTATCCAGACACAATGGGAGTTGTGGCAAGAGCAATGCTTGCCTGGTTCTCTTTGCCGTTCCACTACGTTCTCGACAAATTGGAGGCCGTCCTACCGTCTAATCTTCTGCAGCAGCTTTCTAGAATATAAAGCAAGGCAGTTTTTTGTGGCAAAGATCTTCTGGTGAAATCCTATTTTTTGTTAGTAATCATAAAATTCAGCAAAGGTGTTATCTCAAATGTTTTCCTGGTTTTTCTCCAGTGGAAAACACCTTGCCAACTATTATTTATAGAATTTTCTATCTATTACCTCTTTTTATTTATTTTATTTAAGTGAAACTATGAATCTTATTTTTGAAAGCTTTATTATTTTAGCACGTAAGATAATACCGAGATTACCGACATTGAAGTTTCTTCAACGAATTTATTTGAGTTACAAGCACAAGAAACTATTCAAATAATTTTCTCAACTTGAAAATTTCTAAAAATTGAAAAAAACTACCACTGGTTGTATGGTGTAATATATTGAACTCCGTACTAATACGGATGTAAAAAGTGGTTCAATCTGATATCATTAAATTTGCTTTGCAAAAGTTTGATAAATTTTAATTGGATTGATAAATAGGATTGATTAATTTTAAATTTTAATTTTAATTAATTTAGTATTTAAGTATAGTTTCATCAAAAATGAATTTCAAATTGTCAAAAAACTATTTTTATGGTATTAAGCTTTTCTTCCAAAGAATAATCTATACTTTATAAAATTATCAAACTTATCATCCCTAAATATGTAATAGTTATATGTTAAAATCAACTTCACTTCATTTTACTTATCTCTAACAAAATATTGTTTATATTTGTAAATATTTCAATTATTTCTTATCAATTAAAATGCTAAAGTAGAGTTTATATGAATATCTAATACCTGACAGCTATGGGGTTTTTCAACTTTCTTATCCTATTTCTTTACTATTCTTTTTTTATAAAAAACGAATAATTTTTTGTAGTACCTATCACTATTAGGATGTTTAAGAATATATAGAAATATATTATCTATTGATGAATCAAATAACTTTTAATAATTTTTGAATAATTTTAATTAAAAATGTTTTAAACCAAGTGATTTTGAATAAAACTCTGAATATTAAATATGCAAAATTTGTTTCAAACTAATCGTTATTCAGCAGTACTAAAAATAGATATTTGAATCTCAAGTAAGACCTACTTCTAATGAAAAAAATGTTTTCACCAGGTACATCTATGAACTCAAGGATCTAATGTGATATTTACGATACTTAACAATTTTTCGTTCCTTCTTCCAACACTCGTGCATGCCACTTAAATGTATACATGACAATGTACCCATTACTTCCTTGTTCCGACTTACTGATAAAAAAAATGAAACGCTGAATGTAACAGTCTGCTTAGGAGACCGAAATAGTCTTGTATACAGATCCTATCAAATTTATTACCATATATATATATATTTCGTATTGTATCAATTTTTTTCAGCAAGACGGAACTGTACTCTCAGGACTGATAATCTAACATATTTATAAAATTGTTTGATTACTTAATAATTTAAGTCAATTAAAAGTATTTACATTACCAAACTCAGGGTACAAATAAAAATATAATTTGCATATAACTTGAGCTAAATTTTTTGCATGAAACTTTTTCTTCATCGTATAATAGTACATTTCGACACGGGGGCGGAAGAGGATTATTGCACTCACGAGACGTTTTTCGGCCGAGCGAAGCGAGGTCGAAAATTCGAGTGAGGGAAAAATCCTCTTACGCCCTAGTCTCGAACCGTATTTTTCATCACGAGAGCCGTAAAGTCGCATCAAACATGCGATTTTGTGGTTAGAGTGACGAAAATATTATTAAATTATACTTTAAAATAATTAAAATGTTAATTTTGTAAATGGTGTGTAACATATGCATGATATTATAAGTAAAAATTTTAAATAGTTTAAAGAAACAACATTATTTACTTCTATTGGTTGTTTTTCTTATTTTATAAGTATTTTATACATGTACTGAATTTATCATAATTTTAAAAAAATATCTAGATAAATAAATGTAGGAATGACCATATGTGAGAATAATAAAAAAATACAATTTACTTGTGATTTATATTTATTCGGTATTTAATGTCATTTATATCTTGTAATGAGGCAAAAGAACGAGGCAGACCAGAAATATAACGAAGAGACAAAATTCGCGCTACGAGAAGACTTCTCAATCCACAAAAAATAGGAACATGTCTCCATTTTGCATTTTTTTCTTTTTCTTTTTTTTCGTTTAAAGCCCTGTACACTCTTGCCGTTACAACAACATCGCTGGCCTGACCGTCGATCGATGAGACAACAAAGATAGAAGAAAAAGGAGATAAGACACTTTGAAGTCACGGAGGCTTGACAAAACCTCTCGACAAGGTAAACATGGACTTGTCCTCCCGTGGCTTTGATTAAGCTTTGCACATTCATCTGCAATTACATGCTAAACAATGAGTTTTAATTATGTATGTACAATAGGTTCTTTTTTTCATAGCATAATTTAATCGCTTGAACGTACACGAGAATGTACACCGCATTCTTAATTTTTTCGTTTTCTTCGTTAAATAATCGTCTTTCTTGAACTAAGATGTATGTCTTGGCGCTTCTTATGATTTTACGACTATGAAATTATGTATTAAGAACATATAAAAACTTACAATTGCAAATTTAAAAAGTTCACTGCAGTTAATCGCTGTTACCTCTGCTGGAATTACATTTTTACCGTAAATAGCAGCATTAACGCTTTTGTATTTATACATATATAAAGTAGGAAATATTTTGAGTATTCGCCTCCCATTAATTTTTTTTCGCTACCTTTAATTGCAGGTCGCAATTGCTATTCTTCCGCCCACATACGTTCGAGTCATTTTTCACCGAATCATAACTACATACTGATGAATTTTTTTCTTTAATTTACGAATATATACAAATTGTAGATTGTCCTCTTTACAACGACGATCTACTCAATACACTGCACTGTATTATTTTATTTTTCTTAACTCTCATCGGTCTCATTTGCTTTTCTACTTATAAGGCACCTTCAACAAATTACTCTGACAACAGCAGTTTATACAGATGCTACAGATTTACATACTTGTACCGAATCTGTAACACACTGTTTTGTGTCAGTTGAAATCCATACATATTAAAGTCTATGTAACAAAAACGGACACTTCCTCAAACTACCGATACTCGTGTTTATCTTTTTTTCTGCCCATCACTCGCTTTCGTTCTCATGGAATTTATACGATTCTCGTGTTTAAATCACCGATTACGACTACTATACTTTTCCCTTTTTTATTTTTCCATCAGAACTGTAAATTTTTATATACGATTTCCACAATTTTTGTGCTCTTTTTTTTAAAAGAAGCTAAAACCGGGACACATGAAATACTAAATATTTTCAGTCTTTGCCCACTGTTGAATACTCGTCGATATAGCTTTTTTGCTTCTGGAATGCTATGAAGTGTATTTCGTTCAAGATTATGAAGAAGCGTCTATGAAATTTGAATTAATCTGCTTCTATAGAAACGTCGACGGATGTGAGAATCGAAAAGATAATTATTCTACAGAATTTACGCTTAAAGCGTGCCATTCGCAAAGTACTGGTATCGATCGTAAAGTTTTGTGGACCACGAATGGAGGCTTCCTTCCACCAAGTCATCGACATGCTTGCGTAACTGATCTTCCGTCAGGGTAAGATGGAATCTATTTTTCAACCCTTGAACCGTAGATGCCCCTCCGTTGCGGAAACATGGTAACTGAGAACCTGTAAATAATAAAAAAAACGTAAATTTTGCAAGAGATTCATAAAAGAATTGAATTAGAATTTATTTACTTCTGCTGTTTGATCGGAAAAAAAAATTAATAAAGAGTTAGAAGCCAAAAACATGAGCTATAACTTTAAAAAAATAGCATTACAAGTTCATTTTTGAGTTAATTAAAAACTTATCAATATTGTCGCAGTAACTTTAAGAGATATTATTGTTTTTTTAAATATGTACAAGCTCAAATAAACAACTACAATATTTAAATATACTCTAAACGAAATAGTGAAAACACTTATTAATCTAACCTGATATCATTATTTCAACAAGGTTCACTATTTTGTCCATGTGTTTTCTTGCAGCAATTAAGCCTTGCAGAATTAGCATCTTAAAATCCTGGTACATCTTAGATTGATGCCCACCCATCACTTCGACGAACTCAGGGGTTAATTTGAATGGGCTTGTTTCAAAACCAAGATTTCGAGGCGACGTAGAAAGAATAAAACCGAAATCGATGTGAATCAGGTGACCGTCGCTGTGCAGAAGAATGTTACCATTATGTCGATCTTTCACCTGGATCAGGTAACTCACGAGACAATAAGCCGCGCAACTTTGGACGAAATTTTTTTGTGCAACGAGGAACTCTTTAGAATCTGGAGGACCAAACTCCCGCTCAAAGTACTGTAGTAACGTTAACTGACAATGTTTTTTCACTTGATGCAGAGATACTGTATTCAGTATGGGTTCAATGAGTCCACTATCATTCGAGAGGCAAAGAATTCTGAAAATGACGTAATTTGAAAATAATTTATATAATTATTTAAACCAAACAATTTAATTATAATGGGAACATGTTTTTAAACAATAAAAATTATATAATATGCCAACCCAAATAATACACAAGATTGTAATTAAGTCCATACGGTAGAAAAATTCAAGTGTACACTCACTTATATGGGCGTAACCACAGAGGCTGTTCTTCTTCCTGCCACACCTTCTGAAGCATCATCAGAAGCTGGGATGCGAGCAATTCCTGTCGCAGGTCGTCACCGCATTTAACAATTACTGCGAGTAACCTCCAAGAAGCCAAATGACCGTATGGACTCGAGGTCTTTATGCGCTTCTGTTTCTGTTCCCAAGGTTCCTTCAAAACTGCGGCAGATGGATCCTCTGGATCATGATTAAAAGTGGCCTTCGGTGCTGCCGCCATCTCAGTCAGACGTCTTTTTATATCGCCAGGAACAAAAACTGGCTCACGACTGTCGACCGAATCCTGACTGAGTTGTGATAGCGTGTCTCTGTCTTTCGTTTTACGAAGTTGTAGATACTGTGAATAAAAGTAACATAAATTAGCACAGGCTTTATGTACATTAATAGAACAATTGTTAAACGTGTTTATTGTAAAAAATAATATATTAAATATTGTAAAAATTATAAGTTGAAAAATTAGCTTTACCTGTTGTGTGATTTCATCGTCTTCTTGACTCCAGCAATCGTTGGGATCATCGTCAATGAAGTTAAACGATACGTCAGGATTCCTTGCACAGCCTACTCTAACTGGGGTTTGTTTTGCAGCTGGCAACGATTGTTCAGTGTCTTCACTTGGCACATTTGTTTGTCCGGATTGTTCACCGCCCGTCAGATTTTCTTCGGATTTCGTATGTCTCAATGAACTTCCCATTATTTTAGTTGGCACTGGTGATGTGTACAAATCATCGACTTCAAGAACTTCTACGTATATGATGTACGGGGCCTAGAAATAACGATTACATCAATCCTATTGCAAGTAGCTTTTGTACTTATGGATATTCTCTTTATTTTTATGAAAATATAATTTATGTTTCTATGTTATACTGCACTGAAATTATATAGTAATATACCACGTTTAAACTTAACGTATTATAACATACACAAAACAATTAAGCTAAAATTAACAAAAGCAGCGATTCAAAGAAAACTAAATTAAATGTATTAAAAAAAAAAAAGAGTAGTTTTTATAATCGAAACAGGTATGAAATTCATTACATTGAACGCAAAAAATGTATTTTGAGATCAATTATTTATAATATAGAAAATCCATGCTTACTTTATCTTTACTGTTTAATACCGCCGCATACTGAGGTGGGACTCTAACGATATGATGTGGCACAGCCGCGTGTAACGGAAGCCAAACTCTTGCCGGGAGATTCAGATTCAATGTATTTAGCTCGGCAACAAGTTGTACTGTTTTTCCCTCTTTCGTGGGAATTGTTCCAAGCAACTTTCCAATTGTTATAAGCGCCCGAATGAACTCCAGCTCCGGTGCGAGCCGAGGTGCCTGTTAATTGCGAAAGATTTGTTTGTTTTATTAAAGATTAGGATTTTTACGTGAATGTGGAGTAAAAGAAGTTAAAGGCAAAAACTAACATTGCAGACACAGTCAGTCTTCTGGCCCCGTAAATCATTTACCACTCCTTGGCAGGAATCAAAGCAGGTACATCCATTGTCAAACGCTCGACCGGAACTAAGATTTCCGAGGCTAACTTTATTTATTATACCTGCATGAAGAATTTCATACAAAGGAATTATATAACTGAGCATGAAGTTGAGGTAATGAAAAATATATATATATATAAAAACAGAACATACCGGAATGGCTGCGACGCAGACTTTGAAACAGTCCAGTGGCATCAGATTGAGATCTTTGGTGGGTTTTTTTGTTAGGAGATGCTACAGATTGAGCAATAGGTAATGGAGGTGCTGGTGCAGCTTGTAACCCAGATGGACGATGCTTTCCCTTTGGTCTGAAATGCATATTTTATTTAGGCCATAATTTAAACAAATCAAATTTCTATTTTAAAAAAGCTAAATCTCTTACCTGAGCTCATCTGAAAGTATCAAATTTTTTAGCTTGGTCCCGTGCGATTTCTTTTTCGATAACATGTGAGTGAGATCTGCACTGTATGCATCCAATAACCAAGCACATTTTAACGAAAAATCTACCGAATGCCTACACCTAAAATATAAAAAATCATTATAAAGAATATTATAAAAATAATTATATTTCTATATCAGCTCATATTATTTTATCTATTCAAAATACCTATGGACAAGATATGGATAAAGAACTTCTGTAACGTCGTGCAATTGTATGTACATTAAAACCAACTGTGGCAAATAAAAGTCCACATCACTATCCGGGAAACTAAACAACTTATTACCTGGAATCATATATTAAATTACTATTTAATTACTATTTATTTTGGTAAATAGTAGATTCAGTGCCACGTTAATCATGAATAGTGTTGCAAAAATCTTTGTTTTAATGCATTTAAACCTCCTTTATTCTAAGATTGATTCATTTTTTCAGCAAAGACCAAATTTCAAGCCAAAAAGCATATTTTACAGAATCACTTGAATTTTTTATCACGTAAAATGTTCTTTTTTACAATAATCTAAGGCAATTTAAATGAACTTTATGAATTACTTAACACTTCGATAAATTTACATTAACAGCATTGATTGTAATAGAAATTAAAGTGATACTCACCAAGATAGCTCTGAACTCCTGGCTCCTTTGAATTAAACAAATAAGATATAGCCATGGACATATCGAAGACTTGACTTTCAAATAACCTAAGTAAGCATCCCTCGGAGGGTTTGGGCTGCGCAGTCTCTTGCCTCTGAACTTTCGGATGTTTTTTGACGGTCTCGGTTTCCGGCTGGCCAGTACCACAGCAAAGCGTCATCGCCGCGCCCGCCAGATCTCGGGGCGGTATCGCAATCTCCAGAGTACCTTGGAAATCCATCGCCTCGGGCTGGGTATCCCGGAGTTCTTTGGCCGCATAGTCGCAAACGTTTCGTAAGTCTTGGGAGACGCATTCACTGTGCTTGCCCTGATCGGGATCACCGATCGGGGCGTCGTTCTGTTGATCGTCATCAATGGGATCACCTAACGTCAACTGTACAGGGGATATCGACAAGTTGCAAAGCTCCCCATCGACGACATCTACGTCCATATCTCCGGCTTGCGATAGCGACGAATCCAAGCTTTCTCTGCTGTGCAAGTGATCTACACTTGACTCCCTATAAAAAAATTAATAACAATCAATTAGCATTTTAAAAATACGTACAACTTCAAAATTACAAATAAAATTATGCTTCATAGTTTTTGTAGCATTACTCCTATGGCATCTTTTGAAAAGTAGATATAAAATTATATAAAAAAATTGATTTAAATGAACTATTAATTATCTACCTTCATTTTTACTTTCTTATTGTACTTTAGTGTCATATTAATTGTTATCGTTAGATCAAACTATAAATACAGTACAAACTTAAGCTTAGTACAAAAACCGATATTGAAAAACGTTTGTTTTTTGTTCATTTCACATCAGCTCTAGCTTTTTATGAAAATAATCTCTCTATTGTAGCGATATGTAACCGTCTGCGTAGAAGCAGATAATGTAATAACAATATTTTTAACAATGACCTTACAAAAAAGAAACAAGAATGTTAAGATACTGTACGGTATCAGAGCATCAGCTAGTACGTTTCAATCGAGAGATAAGAGTAGATAAATTTTTAACGAACGGTAGTACATGTGTACCTCGTCGTGATATTTGCAGTGTCACTGGAGCCACTGTCCGAGCCGCACAATATCCCGGAATCATCTGAGCCTAAACTGGCAAGATCATCCCGCTCTCTACTTCGACCCTTGTTGACCGGCACAGACTTAGTCGTGGGCGTTGGATTCGTCTCGCATTCCGGACTCGGGGTAACGTCAACCTCGGGAATCCGTTGCAGTGCTGAATCCAGGCTACGATTTCTGTGATGTAGAGTCAAAGTGGTGACAGTCGCCTGTGGTACCGGCGGTAGCAGAATACCCATTGACCTATATGATACCAAAACAAAAACAGACAGAGACGTCGCTCAGTTATTTTGTTTTCAAACATTTCCTATACGAGGCGCGCTCGCAAGGTACACATCTTATCTCTGATATCGCCCCAACGATAGCGCTCGCACTTTTTGATCTCACCCGGAAAATTTTCCACGTAAATAGTGCCGCGCCATCGTCTTTGCGCGCGAGCGATTATATCAGCTTTGTACTTTGTCGAAAAAGTTGCCGTGTGCAATGTATGACATATATACCTGAAGTCGAGACTGTGATTTCGTTGGTGCGTCGTTAATCTATTGCGCACATTGACCGGTGGATTTGGCCTGCCGTGAACGAGCGGTACATTGCAGCCGCTTAATTTGGTCCTTTTCAAGTGTGTAACGTTCTCCTGACGGGCTGGCCCATTATTGGACACCGACACTGCTATTATGTCGCTCATAGTAAAGCCAAATGAGCGCTTACTTCGCTAACAGTCATCTGAGATGCATGTTGAATTATCTGCAACGGAAAAACAAATAACGTTCTCATTAATAATGATGCGTGAATAAAATCAGTTTTTGCTTATACGAGCTAAATGTTTTTTTTTCTCTCGGTATATTCATGGAATTGACGCAAAGCTGCACAGACGAACTGTAAATCAAATTGCAAAATCCTTTCGCGTCTCGCATGTTTATTTGACTTCGCTAGTTAAATATTTTCACCAGCTTTTAACCAGATACGGAGATGAAATGGATGGTAAATTAATAATGAAATACGTATTAGCAACCACTTTAAGCGCGGTGTTCTTTTTATGAAAAAAAAATCGAGGTACTTAACATGAAGGTTGAAGAAGATTAAATTAATAATTGGTTTCCTATTGAATTAATATTAAATAAGAGAATTTTCAGGCTTATCGATTCTCAGAAAGTCTTGTGATCAAACATTCATACTTAATAAGATAGCAAAAAGCTGTTTAAACAAGTTTTATTTGAACAGTTCATTTAAAATTATGCGCGCGCCAATCTCGAACGTCATACGTGAGCCAATAAGAAATTTTTGTGAAAAAGTTAAGCCAGAAGGTGGCATTGATATCCAGATTATATATTATTAATAGCACCTATACATTTCGAACTAGCAAGTGAAAGTTGCAATATTCTAGTTCATTTAGTAAGTACAGTGTTCTGCTATATGAGGGCATGTATATATGAAACTATATGGAGCGCTAATGTTTGGTAGACCAAGGACGAAATGAAGAAAGTGAACTTTATGCTGGTTAACTACAATCTAGATAGTTCCACAAATATGTAAATGCCTTAATTTTTATTATTTTTTTTTAACTCTAGCCATGAATATTAATAAATGTATGCAAAATATTATTTGCACACACTAATTTGCATATAAATTATGAAAAACGCTAACAGATAATGTTTTCATTTCAAAGTTTAATCAACTTATATTAATAACTTTTCCTTATGGCTTGAAAATTAAGATTATTTATTCAACATGTAAATGTATAAGCATATAATTATACTTTCTCCACTTGACTTCCAAAACTTGGCTTTTATAAGTGAAAGCTAAGACACCGTGTGTTCCCCTTTTTAAGTAAATTAAATATAATTAGTGTGTAATTAAGAAAGGACTTTTTTTATAGGTTCGGCAGAGGTCTTACTTATCGGAAGATTTCACGCGCTTGATTTTCCGCCTAGACCTGTAGAATTAAAATACTTGAAACGTTCCTTTTAAATAATGCATTTTTAATAAGTCTGTGGTTATAAAAATACCATTTTTCCAAGTTTTTATTTTCAAAGAACTAATTCAAAGACGTCAATAGATAAAAAAAACTAATGGCCGCCTGCTCGTAAAACGTTACGCAATTTATTATCTCATTATTTATTATCCGAATTTAGCTTTTTTTACAAATTCCACACACTGAACTGAACAACAACTTTACCGGTTATCTAACCAATACCTTTAAAAGTACACATTTAAAGGCTTTAAATGTAAATAAAACGTAAAGCCATCCGCATTTTAAAACCCATAATAAAAAGTACTGGAACCCCCGCACGGTATACTATATTTACAAACTTTAACCTAAAACAATCACACGGTTGTTTTGGTTCAAAATTATATCGTAAAGTAACGAACCAAGATCTATTTTTGCGGCGAAGCCATTTAGCATAAAAAGAAAACGTGAAAGGTTAAGTCATAAATAGTTTTGCGCACCAAGCAGACGAAAATAAATAAATACTCGATGAACGAATTTTGCAAGTGCGTATCTTTAAAGAAAAAACACTTGAAATGGTTATGATTTCTTTCGAAGCGAAACTTTCTCCGCGTTTTGGTGTACGTAAACACCTGAAAAGAAACTTGTTACGTATGCTCTAAAAACAAACTTGCGTATACATATCATCTCACATCGTAAAAAAACGGCCTTTCGATCATAAAGCCTCGGTTTTATGGTGACGTTATAACGCACTACCAAGCGAAGAAATACTCAGAGAAATTAGCCATGTTTTAACTGGAAAATTTGTTTAAAATTTACAATGATCATTCGTAACAATAAAGCATCTAATCGGATTAAAGTTAACAAACTGAATACTCCACTGTAATTTATATTAATTTTGCTAAAATTTTCCATTGCTTTCAAAGTCTAGAAGCTAAAATTTCACCGTCCTGTTATAGATTAAAATTTTTATCAAAAATGGAATTTTTAACAATATCAACACGTTTTAATTTATACATCTTTTATGAACTCTGGTGTGAATTATTTATAAACAATTTGCCAGTTTATTACTTTGAAGAGAAATGATCCAATTTACAAATCATTCAACCTTTCGCTTAGACAAGATAAAAAGAGGGGATTTATTTCAAACGCACACGATTCGTCATCACAAATAATCATCATATACCTAAACACAACACAAACGTTGGTAGAAGCAGTGCGAGGCACTAATTATGAAAAAAAGGCTTAAGAGCCACTTAAGAACAATGGGAACTAATTCGGAGCAAAGAAAGTGCGCCACCGACACTTTGAACAACAATAACCAGCCAACTTTTACTGAAAATTCATCGGGCTTAGCTTCTCAACGCATGAGCAAAGAGTTATGAACCGACCGAGATAGATGTTCTATTTACAGAAGAAAACGTTCCCAGATAATGTAATCCGAACTCTTTGACCCCCATAAGAACATTCCCAGCCGTCATCCGGCAAATGACTAAACGTTAAATCCCGAATTACAGATCGGCTATCAATTCCTCGAAATATTAAAAAGAAACATATGACTTCGTTATTGTATGTAGGTATAACCGATTATGTTAAAAGTATTGAAGACAGAAAAAAGATTTTGCTTAAATCGCAGAGAATCAGATATTTCGTGTGGGTTTTGTATGTATGTTTCAGTCACTAATCGATATTTCATCAATTTAAAACAACACGGATTGGGCTCTAATCTTTGACGCCTAGGATGATTGATTATCCGATTTTAAGGCCTCTCGTACGTGTTAAATTGTCGATACTGTTTTAAACCGTTGTAATTTAGTTTGTTACACCGCACAAATGCAAGTATTGTAATATTTATAATCCGTATACAACATAATTTCGTAGCTTTTGTTAGTATACGCAAATCTAACTTAAGTAAAATAATGGATTAAAACTTTATGTGGAAATAATTTCATGATCATTCACTGTACTGAAAATTTTAATCAAACTGTCAAGTTGGTGAAATTTTCAATTTAACATAATTTGAGAAAATGCATTTGTTTTGAACTGTGCACCGGCGCGGCATCCCGGCACTATTGAGCAAACTCTTCAGCTATATAGAATATTTTTTCTAAAATACCTTTTAGAAACCTTATATCAAATATATTTTTCAATATTATTGCGGATAAATTTAACTACAGATTGAAAGAATATTTATACTTTAACAATAATTATTCAAAACTTGAATTTTTTAAATATTTTAATTAGTCTTTTAAAGTTTTAAAGAAAAAGAACACAAAATCTGTCAATTGAATAAGTAGCGCAGACAGTACTAAATTGTCAGAGGCACGAGCTACGCAAAATACGTAAACGTCTCGACAATAATAAGAGTCAAAAGAACGTCGAGAACTTGCAGGTCAATAAAAATGCGACTGAAGACAGACGGACGAGCACGAAAGAAATATCTCTTTGTTTAATTACGGATCTGACTCCGAAACCCGGTAGCCGCAATTCAAGCTCACTTTTTTGTTCCTCCATTCATCCACGCTTTTTGTGCTTATTTGTCTCGTTTTTTTTAGTGCCGTACTCTGGACTCGTGGTCACGGATTCCATCCTCATCGACGAAAAAAAGGCATTCCTCTTTCACGCCAATCGAATACAAGCCGAGACCACTTGAACCTACAGTAGCAGCAGCAGCATTGATATGTATATATGTATTGTATCGGGTGGAGGGCAAGACACCTCGAGGCACTCGGCGAATCGACACACACACTCATACACTGCACATAAGAAAACTGCACACAGAACACAAAAAAAAGTCTCACTTTGGGCTCAACGCGACTCTGTAAAATATCTCGCAAAATATCGCGTGCACGGCGCAGCCGTGTCAAGTGCGCGGTGCATGTACACTCGCGCGTACACTACACTGCTCGTAAGTGCATTAAAGAGCGAGCGAGAGGGGGGAGAGACAGGGAGAGAGAAAAAGACCATAAGTACGGATGAACGGCGGCACGATGTGAAAGTCCGCTCGCTATATATATACAACTATCAAGTCTCTCTCTCTCTCGTTGAGAGAATCTAGGCTACCACCACGACAGCGGCTGCATTCCGCTCTCTCGCGACAGCGTCGGCGGCTGCGAGAAAAAGATACGTATATATATATATATATATATACTTTTCGCGGCGCAGCCATTGCACGATCCCGTGTTATGCGTTCGCGAAAATCTGTACGATCACAAAAAACAATATATAAATAAAGCCGAGCAGAAGCGAATGAGCATGGAATGATTACGCGATGCGATATGTTTATATTACGGAAAAGAGGAGAGACACCCGATTATATAGTCCGAGCGTTCGATGCCCCATGAATTCCACGCGTTTTTCCGTAACATAAATAACGAGCATTCCGGAGCAGTGAGCGATGATAGCTCCCACCATGTCCCGCTTAATTTTTTTTTTCTCTCTCTTACTCGTGCCCCCGCCGCAAACACTATATATATATATGGCCCCGCTCATTCAGCTAGAGTAGTAAGCTTTATAGTAAGCGTAAATGTCTGGATATACAAGAGAGAAAAAGGGGGAGAGGGATATACAGGCACCCCGTCTCTTTCTCCTGTCCCCCATTATAATCGCGTATATATCCGTCTCGCTTCAACTCCTCTGACGGTGGCCTACGGCGGCACACCCATCGCCGCCGCCACCGACGCTGCCGCCGCCGTTGCGTTTGGCCGACTCTCCTCTCATGTTGACAGTCGGATTCCACCCCATTTTCTCTCCGTCTCTCTTGTGCGCGCTTCCGTTTTAAGTACATCCGACCATCACACCGAAAAAAAAAAGAAGCCTATTCACCTTTCCCCCACCCCCCGGCCCTCCAGACGCGATCTTTTGGCTTTTTATTCCACGTTTTTCCGCTTACGATTTTGTGCATTATGCATACGCCTGCAAGACGACGACGACGGCGACTCGGCGAAATCAATCTCGCGCGTCTGTGTCTCGGGAGAATACGCACACACACTCACATGCACACACAACACACTGCAACACTGCATAATAAATACAATTGTGTGTGCATGCACCGTGTATGCGCGGCGTACGTGTGTGTGGACGTGTGTGCGTGTGCGCGGACGCGTGCATTATCTGCACGTATGCACTCACGTATATACATGGATAGTAAGTACAGAGAGATTGAGAGAAAAAAAAACAAAACAAAAAATGCTACTTCTGCTTTCTCCATCTCACTCTCTGTCTCGCTTCTACTCGCGTATTATATTATACTGCACGAGAGCGGAAGGTTTGCCAATGTACATTTTGCCACTCACCTTGGAAGCTTTGTACGTCGCCCTCACGCGCTTCTGGTGCACGCGAGAGTTAGTAGTATGCTGTATATAGCTGTGACAGTAGCACTACAGTAGTGGTTCCCCGTCGGGATATGTGTGTGTGTGTGTGTGTGTATGCGCGCGCGTACGTATACACACGATGTTCGCACACGAGAGAACTGACGGAGACGGAACGTCAGGGATGTATGTCGTACGGAAGAGCAACAGAAAGACGTCGTCGAAACTGCAGCGGGGATCGGCAAATCCGAGCTTGACGCAGGCTGGATGGTGTAAGGTGCAGCGCTGCCAGATGCACGCGCGAATCAAAGGGGCATGTCTTTCCTTCCCTCTTCCTTTTCGGCCCTGCTATCTCGCGTTCCGCCGTGACGGCGGAACTGCTGGTGCTGCTACTGCTCCAGGCGACGACAACGGCGCGGCGACGGCGAGTTCTTCAGCTCCGTCTGCGGCCGAATTCCTGATATTCCGCGTAATAAACAGTCGAGCGGCCGAGAGAGACGAGAGAGGCGCAAATGGCTGACTACTCTCTCCCTTCCCGTGTCCTCTCCTCACCGTTCCCTCCGTGCTAGCGTGTGGAGTACGCGAAGCTGCTGCTGCTGCTGCTGCTGCTGCTGCTACCGTTTCTGCACACTTTCCTTTTTTTCCCCGTAGAAATTCGCCCAAAGCCACAGGGAATGTACTTCCTGGCACGCCGTCGGACACAGATAAATATAATATAATTGTAACAGGCACAGGCGCACACGTACAAAACACAGACGCACAAAAAACAGGGGAGACGAGAGAGAGAGAGAGAAAGAGAGAAGAGAATAGAGGCGCGACGAGTCACGGCACACGAACACCACTCCGACGACGATATCTCCTCTTTTCGACCAGCGCTCTCCGGGATATTCCGAGTCGTCGATGTGCGCTGTGCGAGTATATGCTTATGCGATGCTGATGGTGTATCGGTTGAAGGACGTGTTGGGTGAGAGTTTGAGGCTCTCCCGCAGCTCTTGGATTGTTACAGGAGAAAGAGAGAGAGAGAGAGACCGTCGTACGCGAAGCCACTGACGTCCGTCTGCGAGAGCTACTCGCCGACTATGCACGCACCGACTGACTGAGCTCAGCGCTGCGCTCGCCGTACTACACCAGGCGGCCCGAGACTCGAGACGAGACTTTGCAAGAGCGAGCTATAGTTTGCCCCGGAGAGAGAGCGAGACAGAGAGAGAGAGAATAGCAGGCCTGCCAACGTTGCGATACACCCGTGCACGCAAACTCGACTCCCCGAAGGCCCGCAACTTCCAACTCAGGGGCGTATCTAGCAATGTTGTGCCGGCGCGCCTCTGGCATCAGTCGGACGCCGAACTATTGTGTCTGCTACGGTAAATGGTATAGGCGGTGCGCACCGAATCGGTATATAGGAAAGCAATTTGCTGAGCGATTCTTATAATGGGGATGTTTGAAGAAATTTTAATGACTTTGACAGGCGAGAGGAGACGGAACAATCAAGTTTTTGTGCGAAATACGGATTTTCAGGTACATTTTCTCTTTCTGATTGTTCGTTTTTTTCGAGAGAGAGAGAGAGAGAGAGAGAGCGACAGCGGTGACTGCTCTTGTTACAGATATCACTTTTCAGTCTTCGATCGCATTACAATATTGAGCGATGAACAAAGAAAATCAATAATAAAAAACGCTAAGAAATATTGTCTTATCGCAGTTGTTTTTTGACTGATGGATAATAAGTGTAATACGCTTATAGAACATGTTTGCAATGCATAACCGTATGTGACATTACAGGAAATTGGCTTTTAGAACAATGGCAATGTACACAACTTAGACAATCAGCCATACTTCCACTATAGATAGTGCAACAATTAATTTTTATATCAACTTCGTGGATTATTTATTCCCTTATATTTGAGTATCATAATGTATAAAACTGGATAATACCAAATATGCTTTGTTACATACATACTTCGATCACAAGGTTATCTCGTATAATAATGTAAATAGAAAACTGACAAAATGTATGTGCACATATTTTCTCGTGGATACCCTCTGCATGATAAAATTTGCACGCTCTTAATTTTTTTTAGAGTGAGATAAGAAAAAGTACTCTTTGCTTACTTGCAAATCCCAGTATATATCCGTTACAGTGACAAAACGGCACGTGCACTTCGCGTGAATTCTCAAAACTATTATTTTTTTCGAAACAAGTGAAACACTTTTTTTCAAGTGAAATGACGATTCATGCGTCAGCTGCAAGCCTACCGAATAAGGGTACCTGTAAGGGTAAAATGTAATTCGAGAATCAGGGCTATATGAATCATCGTTCGCCGTAGTAGGTTCGATTTTCAGGAGATATGAAAGTCATATATGTATCCTTGCGCCCGAAATGCTTTGGAGATCAATTGCAAAGTGAGTGGGTATACAATTATTACGCACAAAAAAAGAGCCACGTGCCCTTCACATTCTACTTATTATGATTAATTCAATAATATTTATAATTCATAAATATATAAAACACAAATTAACTCATTTTTAGAAGATCATTAGTTTGCTGAATTATAAAATCTTTAAAGAACAACTTAACTTTCTAATTTGCATGAATAAAAATTATTAATATTATTCAAAATTATTATGAAATCAAGAGAAAGGACAACCTACTTTTAGATTTTATTATAGAATAAAAAATAATAGCATTCAACTTGTAGTTTTTATTAACATGTCCTCTCACCGTCCGCCTAAAATCCGCATTTTTAAGAAAATAAAAATCACTACACCACGGTGTACTAAAATTTGCAAGAGAAAGGAGAGAAAGTGATCATGTGCAGAAATTCCCACGTATTTTTGAGATAAAATTTTCTTTGTACTCTTGTCATCCATCATTATTTAAAAAGCCGCTTTTACGTAAGAACTACTGCATAATATGCACCCGGATAAGGTTCAGTAATCATTAATAATCGACGTTTAATTATTATATTTTCCACATTTTTTATAACTACCGAGATAGCTATACTCAACAATTGAATCAGGCCACTGTAATACAATAGAATAAATGCTAAGAAGCCCGAGTTCGTTAGTAAAATGATTAATTTAAAAACTTTTTAACGCTTACTGCTCATTAAAAATGAATAATTATCTTAGTTGTGATGTAAGAAATGCAAATTTCTGCTCGAGACTAAGTTGTAGAAACAGTATATAATAAATATATATATATTTTTTTGTCATATGCTTATTGCATCGGCGCATAAATTACGAAAGTTATATACTTTTTTTTTGTATATATTTTCACAGCCGTTGCAAAAGCAGCGTAATTGCATAATATTGGAGGAAACACGAAAAGCTCGATTTTCTGTCTAAAAAAAGTTCGCATATATATGCTAAATCACGTCGTGCAAAATTCCAGATTAGCTTCCAGCACCTATCCAAGAAAACTGCATTTAAACTTTCGGCATCGAGAACCAAAGTTGGAAAAAGTATGTATAGAAAGCCAAGAACAGATTTCCATCTTTCGCTCAACCTAGAAACACGAAATTCAAATTTCCTTCCAAACCCAATGCCGCACTCAATTCCAACCAAGTATTTATACAAATTCCTATACCTGCACCATACACCGCATACCCAACCGCAGGAAATTCCCAAAAAATCATCCATTTCAATCTTTCAACAGGCTTATAATCCAATCCGTTCACGCTCCAAAATAAACTCTTTGCTATACAGATAAGACGGAGTCTCGACCTCAGCCTCGTTTAAACTCGCTAATCTCGCACCCACGTCTGCACGTCTCCTCTTCGCGCAGCAGCGCACCGACACATCCGCATCTCTTCAAAGTTATACAGTCAGCTGTCCTCCCGTATAGAATAAATGTATATAATACCGAGCGCATGGCGGCGAAGCTCGACCTCGCGCACTCGCGGAATTTCAATATAACACCGCGGAATCATGGCTCGTGATACATAGGAATACATGCACAGCCATAGCGACATTGGAAATCCGACGAGAGGAGCCGGGAGCTAAGCGCGACCTCGATCCCCGATCGATTTCGAGAGGCGGAAAAGACCTTTCGACGCGCGAGCTTATATTATCGCAGCTCTCCGATGGCTGGCTGTGACTCGTGAGCTCCGTTCGCGCGGCGGCAGCGGCGGCGACTCTCTCGCTCTCAAGGTCGCGCGCGCGCGGCGCAACGCGATGAATCGCACTGGGGCTTTTTTACAAAAAAATCTGCCACGCTGCACGAGAGCCGCTGGTGTATAAAAGCCACGGGATGAGACCACATGCCTGCTGCTGTTGCTGCTGCTGCTGCGGTCGCCTGTACTCGGCCAGCCGTGAAAGTTCCGCGTACGTATATATGTACATTGAAAAACGCCTGACGTTTTTAATTTGATTGATGTATTTGCTTGGAGTCGTAGATTTTTTTCCTTTTTTTTGGAGAACTGCGTATTGAGGCTGGTTGGTGTGTATATATATATATACGTTCATTGATAAATCCGAGTTGACACGAATTTTTTATCTGCTTGCCAGATAAGTAAAACTATGATGTTTGGGCAGAGAGACGGAAATACCACTAGTTGTCATACTGCTATTAGGAATACAATTGTGTTGGGCTCGACAATAAGTAGCTAACTATTGCATAGTTTTACAATTTATTATTCGTTAAGTATACGAAACTGTACATTTGTGCAGCGAAAGACCTCGTTTGGATAAACGGTAAAAATTGAAATAGAAATCCGTTTTAGCATGGATTTCTGTGCAAACTACATATATATATATGTATATATACACCGCTAATTATTGATATTTTTAATGCAATGGAATATTAATGCACTATAATGGAAAGTTCGCTTATCACATTTATTTTTTTCACAAAACCCGCAGCAAGTGCATACATGTATATACACACCACTCGGATTTATGTTAATTCTGAAGCGTTTTTTCCTTATACGTATCGTGCAGCCATTGATTATAGCCGATATATATACAACGGTGATTCGCGAGAATAGAAGAACAACTAAATCAGAGATAAAGTGAAATTCCTAATCCGGCCGTCTGTACTTTCCCTGCACTACGCGTTTTACTTCCACGATGCAGTAAAGAACATTAATGGGCGTCAGTCGGGATTTCTCTCGTCACGGCTCGCTAACTAGTTGTTCGCGAATTTTTGAGCCCGAGCGCACACTTGTGCACCGAACCAATCAGACGTAGCGCGAGAGAAGAATATATATATATATATATATATATACCGGGGCTGACATCATTTTCCTGATAATTCAATAGTTTAATGTAGGCCATATAACCTGCAGTTAACTCAGTCGACGATCAAGTCGTAATAAGTCCATTTGTTTCATCTGCACAATTGAAATATTGGCAAATCAAATAAATTAATTTGCTGGAGTGGGTTGATTTTTATTATTTTGCATGATTATTTTTATACAGTCTCTTAGTTATTTTTATTCATATAGATATACGTGATATATCTTATGATTGGTCCAATATTGAACTTTATTATTGTTGTAAACAATATAAAGTGAACAATATGAATGTACCTTGATTAATCATCATAAACCATGTTTGACGCTCAGATAATATAAGACATTGCACGATAAAACATAAAAATTCAAGATAAAAATAAGTTTGCGTAAAATGTAATAAAGATATTAAAAATATTTTTTTAATTGCAGCTTTTCATTGAAAATTCAATGAATTCAATCATCATAATGTCAATAAATCCTCATAAAAGTCATTCACTCTGGCGAGACGATAGAGAAAAAACGTTCATCGCGAATTCCTTCATGCCAGATGCTACCATATAATAATCTCAAGTGCCACTTTATAATAGCCCTGACCGCTTAAAGAGATCCAGACCGATCGAAAGAGACATAAGGACGGTTATCATAAAAGATTACTTTCTTAAGGATCATTTTAAATTCTATCTTGACGTATTAAAAAGGTTTCTGCTGCGCACGGAATTCAAATGTAATTTGCAATCCAAGAAATGCGATACTCGTGATCAAATATTTGTCGAGTCCCGTCTAGTCATCATAAACTCGTATACCGCCTATATATAAAAGCTGCTTGAAGATTCCGCTTTAAAATCCGCGATATATTCACAATGACACTGTACGACGAGAATAAAAATTACTCTCTTTACTCCCGTGAAACAAAAAATATTATACTCTCTTTTTCCATTTGTCATACCGCCAACACTTTGGTATCAAACTGGAACGCATTTCGCGATCGACAGTCACATGCCAACAGAATTTAAAACGTAACGAAAGCTCGGGCGTACATTTATATACGATTGCGATACGAGTAGATGACAAAAGAGGGAGGCGAAAAGCTGACGAGTGTTATGTACGATTGTACGTTTATACATATACCGTCTAAAGTAGATAACTATATAGCTCTGCGTAAAGCAAACATTGTCGGAGCAATCTACGATAAAGCGTAAAAGCTTATGATCCTTGGGTCTGGGTGGCGCACTTCTATTTCAGTTTAACGCTTCGCAGCCGACTAAACGGGTGGTCCACACACGGGTTTGTCTTTTTTTTTTATTTTATTTTTCTTCACTCTCCCAGTATATACCGCACGAAAGCCGCGCAAGCGAGCGCGCGAGTTTCGTTATATTTTCGGAGTGTCTATATAGAGGACTCCAAAGAGAGCGAAGCGGGCGATTGCAAAAAAAGAGACGTGGCGTTATGTAAGCGCTCGACGGTGTACTTTTCAGCGAGCGAAATAATCTAAGTAAACAAAGCGAACGCGGATGTGTATACATATGTTGCATGTATAGGCGGTCGAACCTGTGAGCACAGGTATATATATATATATATATGTGTGCGTGTGTGTGTGTGTGTGTGTGTGTGTGTGCGGAAGCCAATCTATAAAAATCAATTTGCTTCCTTTAAAGTTTTGCGTTTTTAAAGTTGCGTTGATAAATTGCGGTATTGTGCGGATAATATAAATATAACCCTACAGAAGTCGATGCTTTTGCAACTGTAATTATGTGGTACTGATTGACTTTCAAAAATTTGATAATTATCCTTATTCTAGAAATGATTGAATCGCTGCGCATCGATCATTGAATTCTTATAAAAAAATATGTTGCTTACATCGTGTATTCAATTTGTATCTCGAAAAGTCACAGAGTAAATGCATATGCGAATCTTTTTCAGTTTTGCAAATACCTGGGAATCGCGCTATATGGGCACACGTTACAGAGACGGTTGAAAAGCGAATCTCACGAGCTCGTAGAGTTAGTCTGTGATTTCTGCGATCCACTGATATCGTGAGGTTGGTAACTCCAGCCGCTCATTCTCCCCGTAACCGTGTATTGTACAGGCTCGTATCACAACAAAAGACCGACGCGCTTTTAGTCACCCGTAACTCTCTGACTTTATCCGCGAAAAAGGGAAGCTACATCAGCCGCATCTCACTCGAAGGTATCTCTAATTCACAAATTTCACATGTCTGTCGCGAACCAGCTATACATACTCACTTCCAAACGAATAACCCTAAATTCAGGCACGTCACCGCTTTGTACCATTGTAGAATCGGCTTAAGAGCATAGTGTGTTTGGGTGGGAAAGGTCGAACAACCGTAAGTGCAGCTACACCCAAAGCCGGACTCTCCGCGCGTGCGGCTGCACGAACGTTAAATTCTGACGTTTCTCTCGCCGCTTGTGTGTCTGTCCCCCTCCCGCGCGGCGCGCCAAACACACACATGAGAGAATCGACGTCCCGCGATTTCGTACACGTGCACGCACATACAATCCTGGCATGGGCACGATGCACCGGCGCGGACATAACCGCGAAAACAGGAATGCATCGGCATATATATATGTATATACTGGTCGAGGGAGGGTGTAGGTAGTAATTGAGGCGTGCTAATTGCGGATCCTTTCGACGATTACGGAGTGAGCTGGTTCCTCGCTCTCCCTTCGATTCCTGCTGAGACTACCTTACGTATAGTTATATATACACATAGGGTGTGCCTTGTATATACCGGTATACAATGCGCGGCTGTGGCGGTACTTGTACAAGAGGGGGGTGGGGGCCCTTGGAGCCATTGAACGCACCACTTAGGCGTCGTTATCGTCTGCCTCGACGTATCATTCGCTTTGGGGTTTATTAACGAAGCGGACCCGAGGGCTGCTCGGTACTTGCCCGTTCGTTATATATTTATCGTTTTATATTCGTATGTGAGCGTTGTGGGAAATTTGTATACCGATTCCAGTGGCCTCGAAGTTTCACGAATTCGAAGGAGGCTTGCCAGATGCAATTAAAAGACCGCCTGGTAATTCTTACTGCTGCAGACGTACGTATTTCTATTTTTTTTTCTTTAGTTAAGTATGTACAAGAGGAAGGGTTTGAGATTGCAAAGTTGATATAGTATAAATTAATAAGGTCTTCTTTAAGGTCGATTAATTTAGCGCGTTGTACCGATTGATATGCACTGAAAAACTATACGAGCTCTATTACGGTAATTCGCGTCTAATAAATTATTTAAAAGTGTGTCAATAACAGTGGAGAGGAACGTTTTCATTTGATTACATTCTGTTTCTAATCTGCACAGTGTGATTAAGAAGACGAAAATTATGTGCCAAGGGTGTGCCAATCGATAAACTGATTTTTCAACGAAGATTATCTGTTAAATTCCTTACATTGTACTAATTAATCTATTATACATATCGCATAAATGAAAAGTAGATATATAAGAAAATTTATACGTTCATTAGCGTTTTATTAACTGTTATTAAAATAAAATTAATCAGATTGAAATCCCCATTAAATTAACTGATAGGTATTATACAAATTATTGTTTAATAAAGTAGATAAAGTAATTAATGTAACGCACGCGAAAAGAATGGCTAAAAATTAATTAATATATCGACAAATCGTCAAATCATTGTACTCTATAGCGACAAAGCATAAATGCTTTTATGCTTAAAACTATATACTTAAATAATGAAGGCACGCACGAAGAAGAGCACGGACAAAAGTAAACTGCACACCACGTGAAAAGCCATATTCGAGTTATTTCAAGCCCGCGTTCACTTACATCTGAACACATAAGCACTATAAAGACAGGGCCCTGAAACATATATATATATATATTTCATCTCTCCTCCCCCAAAGTACGTGCTCTTTCTCACATCATTGACGCTTCATTATGTCTGTCTCTCTTTCTCTCTCTGCAGCAGCAGCAACAACACTCCTCCGACGCTTGTGCACAGCTATATATAGTCTGTGAAATTTACTTAGCCATTGAATCCTCTTGAGTATAGGAACAAGCGGGAGAAGGGAAAAGGAACGAGAGAGAGCCCATCCGTTTTTTATCTAAAAACAAAAGGGGTTTCGGGGCGCGGCTCGTAGACAGTATGCGATAGGGGATTTCGCTCCTCGTGATATATGTATGTACATATATATATATATAAGGGCATGGAAGCGCTTAAAATGCTCAAGAGAGAGAGTGACTTCTTGTGTACACGCCGCGTGCGAGGAGCAACTCTTTTCTCTCTTGGATGCATTATATACAACGTCGTATAAACCTCTCGCTCGCGCACCTTTTCTATTTTTACGTTAACCTCAATAAACTACTTGGGGAAGTGCAGCAGCTTCGATAAACGCGTGTATAAGAGGATTACTTAGGAATATATAGTTTAGAACTGCATTCGGGTGTGAGATCGATTATTGGATAAATAGGGCCGCAATAACGCATAACTTTGCTGCCAATGTTAAGATCGCGGTTGCAGTGCGCGCTTGCTGATAATATAGCAACTCGTATCCGTATCTTTGCTGACTGTGCGCCGGCCGAGATAGCAGTTACATTGGTCGAATAGATTTTACTTTCGTTTCTTGGTAAAATTGATTAATATGAAACACCTAACTAGCTATACTTGTAATAAAAAAGAAAAGAATAACGGTTTAAAATTCCTTTTGCATTATAAATAATTAAATGTTTTTTTCTATAAGCATTCCTAAATTTTAGTTATAGATAGAAACAGTTAGGGTAAAAGAGATATTGATAGTGTAAAGTGTATTTATTTTTGTTTTCATTTTTTTTATATGGAAAATATTATTTATTGAAATTCCCAAAGTCATTTTTAGGTTAGACATTTATTTAATCGGTTTTTCTGTCAAAATCACATGTGTAAAATTTCTGGGAAACATTAAAAAGTAAGGTATGCCTACTATGCATATGAATCTTAAAATCAGAGCGTAATATTGCCTGTAATTCACATAGCCTTTCTCTAACGCACAATAGAATGCTTATGCAATTAATTTCATTAATCTCCTAGAAACTTAATAGCTTGGAGATAGTCGTTTAAAGTTTTCTCAGAAATAATTTTAGTCGCTTATTCTGTGTAAACCTAGATAAAAATTAAAACGGATTTTGCGCAATGGAATCGGCCTTGTTTATGCTTCGAATGAGAATCCGCCGAATTAATGCTAAAACCATAAAGATGAATCTTCAAATTTTGTAATGTATGCACTTTGATAGCATCTATAAAATACTCGCTCCTATTTCAATGGGATAAGTAATACAAGTAATTCAGACATGTGTACGTACGATATTTCATAACATGAATTCTTAATCAATTTATATATCGTTGTAATAATTAATTTAAATAATCGTTTACAAATTCAGTGTTTTATATAAAAACTATACTTAAACTCGTAAAGTATTCTTCAAAATACCAGATGATAGCAACAGAAAAAATTTGCGAACATCATTCTTAAGCTCATATCTTATTGAAGATCGCGCTCACATCAGCTAGAAAAACTAAACAGACATTTCCTGTGGAAAAAATCTTGTATATATCCGCTCATTAAACATACCAAACTATTTTAGGTAATACGATCAGAAGAAAATCTAATCACAAAAAAGGAACGGAAACTGCCGCTTGAAAAACGATGAAACAGAAAACTGCTCTTCCAATTTACGCAGTAATGCTATTCCTGAGCACCGTTCATGCTAATCAACCCGTTCTACGTCAACTCAACGTAGTAAGTACAACGATCCATTCTGAAAGTATAATTATACATCCCAAAGACAATCAATTCAACCTGCACATTATACCCAGTCAAAAAAAAAAACTGAAGTTTCATCAGTCACGAATAATTTATTTCAGGTGTTCAGACATGGCGATCGGTTCCCGGAGACGTTTCCCGACCGATTTCCCAACGATCCAAACATGCATAACTCTTTCTACCCATGGGGTTCCGGTGGCTTGACCAACGTAAAGTCTTTATACCTCTTGCTTATATACCAAAACGTTGAAACTCGCGACCTTCACCTTTTTCTTCCTATACCAACAGTATATAATTAAAGCGCTGGGATGCTAATGAGCGATTATAATTGTATGCAGGATGGCAAGCGAAGGATGTACCGTTTAGGCGAGTTCTTGCGCAATAGGTACACGGAATTCCTGGGCACAGAGTACGAGCAGCGCAGATTGCATGGCATCAGCTCCAACCTACCGCGCACAAAGATGTCGTTGCAGCTTGTACAGTCGGCGCTTTATCCGCCCGCGCTCTCGGCCAACAAATGGCACGATAATCTGAATTGGCAACCGATTCCCACGCACTTTTACGAATTTAAGCGTGACAAATTCTTTAACTGGGACAAGAGCGAAATGTAGGTTTACGGCTCTCTGCCCAAATATGTATGTGCACTGATCACGAAAGTTGTCATAATTTGGTCAGTGCTGATACAATTTCTTTCTCTTTGTCTTTCTACTACGATAAATTCAATTTTGTTCTGTTAATAATAATGTCAAAAAGTTGGGCAATGCTTTTCATTATTTCAAAACAATTTTTCGTGTTTATAGATTCTTACAGGAATTAGATCGTGTAAATAACTTGACAGAAGTAAAAAACGAATTGGAAAAGTACGATGCATATTTGGAGAATGTAAGACTGCTCGTAGGAAAAAATTCCTCGATTGATTTTTCTGATATTCTATTGTTACACAATAATCTTGATATCGAGAAAAGATTAAACTTGCAAATGGAGCCGTGGATGGTTGAGATGTCAGAGGATGAAAACTTAACAAATTTAAGAAATCTTTATTATGAAATTAGTGGTTACAATGACTTAATGAGAAGAATACAAACAGGTACATAAGAAACAAAACTTTTATTTTTAAGACACTTTTTAATAAAGATAGTATAATGAAGTAGTAATAGTATTTGCTTGCGCTGACATTAATAGCGATAGCAAAAGTTCATTTGTCACAACAGAATTATTTTGGCACTTGTTTGAAGTCCTTTATATATTTTATCATATGAGTCATCAATTACGTATTCCAGGATTGATACTACGTGAAATAAGTGACGACATGTTGAAAGTCCGTGTTGAAGAATCGCCATACGCCAAAAAAATAAGACTTTACAGCGGTCACGATAAGACTATAATAGGTCTTCTGCAATCATTGAAACTTTATGATTCGCACTTTCCTGAATTCAGCAGTGCCCTAATTTTCGAACTATTATCTCTGAATGAAAATTATTATGTAAAGGTAAAACGAGGGCGCAGAAAATTTTTTTTCTTGTTTAAAAACTAAAATTAACTTTTTATATTTTTCAGTTTTATATTTATATTTATATTTATATTTTTCAGTTGTTCTATTATATAGGTATATCGGAACAAGTTCACGATTTTACGATACCTGGTTGCGCGAATCCTTGCCCGTTAGATGAATTTATTGAGATAACAGAAGCTGAACGAATCACGAACGAAGAACTTAATTCTACAATAAACTCTGATTCGTACTTTGGAAATGCCACACAGGGAAATCAGTAAATCAATATAGATTTACAACGCTAATGAATTAAGCTTCGTATAGTCATTATTATTTACTGAAAATCATTAATACCTGAAGATAAATCAATTAATAAATGATACCTATATGTATATATTTGTACAAAGAATAAATAAATAATGTATATTTAAGAAAATTATTTCGTTGAATACAGAAAATTGACATTCAATGTTACATAAGGTGAAAAATTGTTGCGTTATTCAAGAGACTCTCGGGTGATAATCCTATTGCACGGCTTTAACTCGTGCTTCGTATATCTATAAATTAAGCTGGAACTTTTCTGCTTATGAGCAAAAATAAAACGTAAATAAAAATCAGCTAAAAATTGAAGAAAAAAAAGAAAAACATTGTAAAATCTGAGCAATGCATATTTAATAGATTCCAGCAGGGAATTGGAGCGAATTTCAGTTAACTCGGGTGTGAAGTAAAATTCAGTGAGAATTTTTAAATTATGACTTCTTATGAACAGCACATTAATGTAAGTCAACGAAAACTTTACGAAACTTTGTTCTTGTGTATCTATTCAATATATACATTGTTAACGCTCGATATAAGCTTGGTTCGCTGACGTAATTGCTGCAGTTGAAAATTTTTAGTTATCCCTTATACATAATTTATATATATTTCTTAAATGCTACATATATAGTAGTAAGTAAGGATCAAAATATGCTCAAAATCCGAATAACATTGAAAAAGTTCTACTACTATAATACAACTTGTATATAATAAAGTACTAGCAACGAAAATGCGGACAAGGGTAATGAAGTGGGAGGGTCGATAAGGTGAGAAAAAGCTTAAGTTCGCTTCAGTAACGTCTCGCATCAAGCGTATAAAGCTATATAGACATGACATTGAGAGAGCACACGAAGTGTTGGGGTTCAGCAACTGGTGAACATTACACGAAATTAATAGTCTCCGAACATCTGCGGCGTAGCCAAGTATAAATAAACTTTTTTCTTCGCATGAACACTTATGACTTTTCGTGATTTCATTTCAGGCAGATAGCTTATATGAGTAAGTTCTTACATCATTTGCGCGGCTTATACTTATTTTTATCGGTTTCAAATAATCAACTCAAATTTTAAACGAACAATCCAATAATATAGCTTATCTGTTATACAAAGAATTCTTTAAAGACACTTGTAAAAGATTTTTCAATATTAATCATAAACGATCGTTCAATCTTATCTTTTGCAATAGCATTCACTAACATAAAAAAGAAAGTATACTCCACTCAAACGCCTAAACATTTTTCCCAGAGCGTAATCTTGCCAAAATCAAACAATAATTCAACTTCGTCAAGAAATAGAGTAGGTCCGAGCTCAAAAACTAATGGCCGAAGAGCCGAATAACTTATTCACGCGAGTCAATATCAATATTATCGAGTACACCTATACATATATACACTGCACGCAGAAGACAACTATATATAATGTGGCGGTCCTGCATGAAAATCGAAAGTTCGTGCGCGCGCGCGCGCGTGTCAGAGACGAATATATTCCCCAAATGGCCCTAATTGAATTTGCGCGATGAGGCGCGGCTTACAATAACACAGGGGCACGGGTTCGTCGAACTCCGGAGCGTGAAAATTATAATGAAAGGCTTTTTTAGGGGAGAGCTTTTCTGTGTGTAAACCGAGGCGCGGGCTTTTCAAGTTTTGTATATATAGTATATACGGCGCGTCATCCGCCACCATCACTAACGTCGACGCCGCCGCGGTTTTTCCTTTGATTCTCGGTGGTGCGTGTGGATACCGTGAGCCACACACGCCAGAATTCAGAAATGAATAGACGAGTGTAACTGCACAGCTGAGCGGCCGAACGAGGCGTGGATAATTGTGTCCAAAAGGGTGTGCGTGCACATGGGAAACCCGCATTATCTATATATATATATGGTTATCGTGCATTTATATGGCACGGATTTTGGATATTATTTCGTGCGCGTGTTGTATCGTGAGAAGAGCGAGGGATATAATTTCGTTCTGCACGGCCCATTAATAATTGAAATTAAGTGAAAACGCGGATATTTCGCTGTCGTTAATGTAACGATAAATTTAAGCTATTGTAACTTTTATCGAGACTTTCAGAAATTTTATGAGAAACTTGCATTGTCTTTAGAATAGATTTGTTTAACTTATATATACAGGGTGGGCCATTTTAATCAAACCAGTCTAGAAACTCCTAAATTAAGCCATGAACAGAAAAAATTGTTCCTACAAAAGTTGTCCAGGACAAAGGGGGCCATATTTCTGTGTAATTGGTTTTGACCTTGAACTCAACTTTAAAGGTCATTTGAAGGTCAGAATTTTTTGTTAATGGGAACCCCTATTTTTGACACTGGATTCGGAAAGAGTAGGAAATTTTACATCCGAAATGGTATTTCAACATTTTTTTCATGACCGTTACAAGGTCATTCCAAAGTCAAATGTTAAGAAATACTGTGGTTGCTATTTAATTGCATTTTCTGATACAATAATCGTAGTTGATGTACTTTTATGATAAATATTCAAACCCAGTGTGACAACGACCTTGAAAATATTGACCTTGAAAAAAAAATCAATTTCCTAATTTTAGCGCTACCCAGGAACAACGACGTTGACGTATTAGGATTATGTTCCCTTTGGGGTGCTTGTTTAACGTGAGTCCCCTCGCCTCTCACTTTATTATTTTACAATAAATGCTCAAAATTTCTTCCATTAGCTTCAAGACACAAATTTAACCTCCTTTGAAGATGCTGTACCGTCCTGAGCAAAACTTCTCTTGGGATCGCTGCACAAGTTCTACGAATGCGGTCCATCATGTCATCTCTAGTTGTTGGCTGTTGTGCAAAACAAACATTTTTTAGGTAGCCCCACAAGTAAAAATCAGGGGATGTCATGTCTGGTGAGTTTGATGGCCAGTGAATTGGACCTCCTCGACCAATCCATCTTCCATTATAATTTTCATTCAAAAATGTACGTACTATTCGTGCAAAATGGGGAGCTGCGCCATCTTGTTGAAGCCACATTCTTCTTCTCGTTTCCAAGTCAACTTCCTCTAAAAGCTCTGGCAGTCGATCTCTGAGCAATACCAAATAGCTATTCTGATCAACATTTTGATGGAAAAAATAAGGCCCAATCAGGTAACCATTAATGATCCCACACCACACCATTAAAC
>UELV01138923.1:0-15110 GCA_900490015.1 Megastigmus stigmatizans
ATATATATACATACACGCGGTGCAGTTGTGAGTCTGGATCGTAAAAGTTGGCTTTTATACGAGCGGGTTCATGAGAATTAAGTCTTGATAGATACATGGCTTCAGTACGCGCTTATATCGGAACATTGTTCTCCGTGTGTGTGCAGCGGCGACTTTTTTCTTTTGCTTCGGCCTATGCCGGGATATAATTATATAATACGATCGCGGAATCGAATGAGTAAAGTGTAGGATGTAAATAGGCTTGTGCACTGGCGGAAAACGGTAAATGGACGCGGATGATGTCTCATCGAATGGTACTATAATAATCCTTCATATATATCCGATGAAAATTGATGGAAGCACGAGAAATATCGTCATGCCTTTTGTGCGTTATGCGAGTTTCGCTGAGAAAGAGAGAGAGAGAAAGAGGATGATCCGTGGAGCGCGTCGAGGCTTCGTCACACTTAGGATGCAACCAATGTGCTATTTACAACGAGCACCCACTCTATACGTGCAAATATTGATTGAGATCGAACGAAAACGTACGTCCGATCCGACGGTAGTACGTGCGCCACATCCATGCGTAACTATGTTGTCTTTTCTCCTTATATACGTTCGCGAAAGAATTTTTATTGTTGCCGATGGTATATATTATATAAAAGCAGCACTGATTTTTCCCTTCATCAAGTTTCGGTATATAACCCCATAAATACATCACCCCGCGTGACTTCAATCATGTCCAAACTAATAATTACCACGATTGGTGTGTGATATACGAGTTGAAAAAAAAGGGGTATACCAACTGGTGCACACTGACCGAACCTCTGGGACGCGCTACGAAAAACAATCGCGACCTGCAGGAAAAAAAAGGCGGATCGAGAGAGAGCGAGAGAGAGAGAGAGAGATAGAGAGAGAACCCTTTAACAAAGAATTTCCTCGATATACAAGTTAATTTTGAATCACGTTCGCATCACGAGGAAGAAAGGATCTCCTCCAGCATACTGAACACACACACACTCACACACATACACTGGCGGCCCGCTTGTTCTCGCTTCACGAGGAGGAGGAGGAGAAGACGAGGGAACGTCGTTGCGGCTCTCTCCCTCTCTGCAGACAGGCTCCGCCAGAGCTGAGCCGCTGCTCCTGGCATCGCTTCTCGCGCCGCTTGGCCGCGAGGATCACGAGAGCAAGCCACAGCACCAACAGCAGCAGCAGCAGCAGCTCCTTCGCCTGACTTTCTTCGCTCTCGAGAAACTGGATGCCTCGAGACGATATATCCGAGGCGCAGGCAAAGCCTGAGAGCTATAGGCCGCGCTCGCTCTTTCGTCTCTCTCCCTCTCTGTGTGTATGTGTATGTCGAGGGCAAAGTCTCGCGGGCGCACACGTACTTATACACACACGATGCCGAGAGATACGAGACGGGAGAGCGACCGCGATTGCCTGCACCGCCGCCGCCGCCGCCACCACCGCTCTCTACGGTTTTGCCGTGATGCAGTTGCTGCTGCTGCAGTGCATCCACCAGCAGGAGCAGCAGCAGCGTCGACGAAGGCTTTTATTTGCTCTCGTCGCGCAAGCAGAGAGAGAGAGAGAGAGAAAGGATCGCTGGATTTCCGAGCTCGTGTGTGTGTGTGTGTGTGTGTGAGTGCGGGGCTTTTTACGGGGAGATAATGCACCGAGTTTAATGGACGATGAGCGCCGAGATGAGCTTTTGAAAAATCTTCCTTTTTGCAGCGGCGGCGGCAGCGACGGCGCGCGGATCCGTCCGTGTTTGTATATAGGTGTATTTGTGTGCAGGCTGTGTGTGTGTTGCGGTAGCGAAGCCTATCTTTGCCAGCGGTTGGTGCCAGAGCTTCGATCGATTCCTTCGAATTGCCGGGGACTTTTATACACTTATGGAAATTAATGCAGATTGGCGAACTAAAAAAAAAAGAAGTTGCTATGATGCAGGTTCTTTTCATTTGAGGTGTGGAACAATGTTAATGCATATGATTCGCGCGATTTCAAAGTCTTTGATATTTACATATTTATATAGATGTATGATTATGCGGTTTCAGAATACTTTATGTGCGGAAAATACAGTTTTTCTTTTTTTTTCTTTTTCTTTTTTTTTTCTTCAAATTAGCGTGAGAACTCAAATTAATATTGTACATTTCATCCAGGCAACGAGAGGAAAGTCTTGAATTTACACGCTTAATTCGCTAATATATACGCTGCTTTATATAAATGCAATTCTCGCTGCGGTTTACATAACTCGTGAAATATCGCGAGAGCTGCTGCTGCTGCTAATACTGCTGTTACTGCTCTCTCTCTCTCTCTCTCTCTCTCGCTCTCTCTCTTTCTGGGGTTTTCGCTAATTAATTATCGCGGCGATAAATAAATTTATGTATTATTGTTGCGCGTAACTGTAACCCCGAGCGCGAGTGCGCGATTTTGCAGGCGTAACATCAAGAATTTACAATAATTACCGCAAAACTTATCGTTTTATTTCCATTTTTTTCTTCTTCTTCTTTTTCTTTTTTTTTCATCCTTTCTCAAGATGATAAAATGTACCGTTCCGAAGTAAAGAGAAGCAGTTTCTGGGGGCGCCGACACCGACTCGCGCAGATAGCTTTGAAAAACTTTCGTACATACGCATACTTCGGTGCCATAAACATGAGCGAGAGAGAGAGAGAGAGCGAGAGCGAGAGCGATAACAATAGATTGTATTAATTATGGTAAGCTTTGATACGCGTCTCCGATGAAAATCTCTCTATGTGTGTGTGTGTGTGTGTGTGTGTGTAAGCTTGAGGAAAATTTATAACTCGAGTCGCAGAAATGTGCACTTGACTCGAAACTCCCATATGCAAACGGTAAGAGGGGAGGCATCGGCGGTATCAATAAACTTTGATTATAATTTCGCAAAACGATAAAGGATAAAGGAGTTGCGCGCCGAGCGCGAGGTGCAGAAGGAACGAGAGATGAAAAAAGAAAAAGAAAAGGTACAACAAACAAAAAAAAAAGGCGAATAGAAGATATCTTCCATGCTCTTTCCCACAGCTCATCTGATTACAGAGGCTCGCGGATCACTTTAACGGCCGCAATCAAGCAGCGATATTCCACGCGCGGTGCGGTCGCGCTTCGTTAAGTTCCTTTCGCGCCTTTTGCCGTGTGTATAATATTGGTTTCGCAAATGTCGCCTCGTTAAAATTCCATTGTGCATCGCAACGGCGGGGTCATCGTTGCTTCCATAATCGACCATGGATTTTATACTTGCTGCATATATATGTATATATCGTGAATCTCGGCACCTTCTATACAGCCAGTGAGATGCGCGAATTACGTGTATATAACTCGCGCGAAACGCGCTTCCGCGGAAAAAGCCATAACGCCTTTAGCTGAGAAATCGACCATGCAGATGAGCTCGCTTTACTTTTCACGCGGCTGTAGTATTTGCGGTATTTATAAATGATTCAGTAGTCGGTTCAGCGCATTCTTTGGATGCCATCGCGATATTCCTTCGATACCTGAATCCGTTTCGATGATTTTATAAATTTGTATATATACAAATACGGAGGCGTATCGCGCTCGATAAATGTTACGTCGGAATAAGGTTCCGTAACTGCATTGGTTGAGGCATTGGAAGTAACTTGCGCGAATTGATCTGAAATGACCCTTTAATATTCTCATATACGTATATAACGCAGATTATTCGTTACAGCAGTTTTCGACTGCTATTTTGCAAGAGCAACGTGTCAAGTGTCGGACATATATTCACAACTTTTTAACACTTGCCCAAATCGCTCGTTTGCATGCACGAAAAAAGTAGCGAGAGGATATAAATTTAAAAAACAATTTTCCCATCACGTTTCACTCGAGCGAGCATTTATAGCTAAAGAATGGAAAGGGATTGATGAAAAAAGGAAGAAAAATAAGAAGAGGACCTGCAATCGATAAAAGAGCTCAGGGAAACGGCGTTTAAAATTCATTGGGTCATTATGCAAATAGATCCAGGCGAGCGGGGGCGAAAGGGAGGAATAGAGAGGGAGAGAGAGACTGTCGGTGAATCGTGGATTTCACGCTGCCAACATCAGAGAAAGAGAGAGAGAGAGAGAGAGAGCCGGGGCTCCAAGTCGTGATGCGAAGCTCGCCGAGGTATACGGCGCGCGAGCGAGTGAAATCTACCGATTGACCTTTCAACGGGCGCCGTAAAAATCGGCAAAGCCAGTTTTCCCGTAACGCGCGCACTGCAGTACGCTCACTAGCGCGGAGGCGCTCACTCTGGCCTGAAGCAAGCGAGTTCGCGAGACTTTTCTCTCTCTTTCTGCAGCTCTCCTTCCCTTCTCCTCGCGGCCGCGCTGCATACAAGCTGTATAAATAGAGGCGTCGTGGCCGTATAGTACTCTCAACGTTTGCGCTGACGCTGAGCTCTTTAAATAAGAGGAGCCGCATTTTGTCCTTTCTTCAAATTCGAAAGGTAAACCCGCGCGTCGCGACAGACAGAGAAAGAGAGAGAGAGAGAGAGAGAGAGAATGTGTGTGTGTGTGTGTGTGTGTGTGTGTGTGTGTGTGTTGAACGTCTTGTTCTCATCATGGTAAACCTCATCGGACAAAGGGACTAATTGGGATTCCGTAATTTAATTTTTGTCGAGACGTTTAACGACGGGGATATTTATTGTCGATCGATTTACAATGTGAGAACGAGCTGAGCAAACCGAATTTTTTTAGATATTTGCGCGTGCAGGTGTCCGAAATGTGTTACTTTTTTTTTTCCTGTTTAAATCTAAATAAATATGCCGATGCAGATATGAATAATAAATGTATTGAAATTATGTAGGACAGTGGTAAATATAAGGAATTTATTCCGGAATACATAGTTTGTTTTTGCGCTCTTTCCCAATAAGCCTGCGTTCGTCGAGTGAAAATCGCGAAAGGCGATATCTCACGGCGATTTTAGTCAATTAATTAAATTAACGATTTTAAATCAAGGATAATAATTCCCAATTTACTTTCTATGTTTATTATTTGAAAATAATTGTATTTGATGGAGAGTTTAATGTTTCGAGTTACAATGTTAGCGCTAAAAAATATCCGTTGTAATAATGCTGAGAGTATAAAAGAGTGCGATTTGCTATTTTTCCCAACGATTTATTTGTTGCAATCCTTTTTTTTTTTCTGAAATAAGTGAAAATTCCTTCACTGTTTTATGAATGCAATTATGCAATTCATCATTAAAACGTTTACAAGGCTATACCGTGTGGCGTATACATATATATGTGTACGTATTGCGCGCACGCGTACACACACAAACGCACTGAAAGTCATGCGGGAAATTTGTGATTTCATTTGCCGTGAATCACCGTGTACCATTTCATCTTGTGTGGCTTCGTCATCACCATAGGTCGTGCGACCGTCTCTCTGGTACTTCTCTCTCTCTCTCTCTCTCTCTCTCTCTCTCTTTCTCGCTCGTCGCTCATCTCTTTTGAGATCAAGAGAGAGAGAGAGAGAGAGAGAGTACGGATGCTACCCCACTTACATCATTCACTCGCATCTTACTCGGGATTATAGTCAAATCATGACGTTAATGTTCTCATTTTCTAAGGAGTTTTTGCTTATTAAAAATGTCATGAGGAGAAGCGGGTAACGCTCGCTCTATAGTACCAGTCGCAGAGAGAAATTCACAGCGCGCCGCAAAAAGTGTACCGCGTGCTCGAAAATGTGAAACTCACTCCGCTGCGGTGTATAGTACATATTATAATGCTGTGTGTCCTCTCTCTCTCTCTCTCTCTCTCGCAGCTTATAAATGCCGCTTTGGAATTAGTAATTTTATTTAGAGGAGAGAATGGCGTGCAGCTTCGGGAATAAAACCGAGAGTAGGGAAGATTTATCCGCCTAACGTGTCGATGCTTGCAAGATCCGAAGGTATAGTTTCAAACGAGTTTTACGATTTGAATGCACGTAATACGGTGTTTAATTTATCGCCGCCCTCGTTTTAGGCGATTGGTGCGGATGATCGGCGCGGTGATTCTTTTTTTCAAAATAAATGGGGAAAAAAAATGAATTGTACTCTCCCGTGCGCGCGGTTATGCAAATGAGCTCGCAATACGTTCAAATTATTATCCGCTTATTCAATTCGTTTACAACGATTCAAATCTCTTGGGTGAACATTGTGCAGTCGTGGCTCATCATCGATCTCGCGCTGTTTTTTTTAAAACGTTGAATATAATTACCGCGCGATCTAGGGAGAAATCGTACCCGCTATATTTTACGCGAAACCTTTCAATGCAACTCTCACGTCGTCTCCGCGTCGCTGCTACACACACACACACACACACACCGTGGCATTATATAGCAACGCGACAAAAAGATTGCATCTCATTAAGCGCTTGATCATTCATTTCGTCCACGAGCGAGAGAGGAAAAAAGTCCCTCGCTGCACACACGGACCAGAGACATGTGCGCAACGCACTCGTGCATATTACCTTGTAATTTCGCCGCGCGTTGACGAATATAACAATAATGAATGAGCCGAAGTGGCATGGAGAGCGAGAAAGGAAAGAGATAAAAAGAAACGAACGAAAGAAAGAAAGGGAACGATGACGACGACGTGGCGAGGCTGAGGTCAGGGGCTTGGTGTCAACAATTATCCCGCGATTTTTCAACGCCTCTATATAGCCCGCTGCTCGCAACTATAAATTTTCCAATTACACCACGGAGACGCCTCGTGGAACCGGCTCGCTACGGCGACACACCGAGTGTCACATGCTCTCTCTCTCTCTCTCCTCGCGCATCGCAAAAAGCTGCGATTAAAGAAAAATAGATAAAAGAAGGACGGAGAGGTGTGTAGTGTGCGAGAGGCGAGAGAGAGAGAGAGAGACAGAGAGAAAAGTACCGGTCAGGCCGCGCACAGCTCATAATGCCCGCAAAAAAAGATCATAGGTTTGCGACGACGAGCTTGTGTCTTTCTCTCTCTCTTTCTCTGTGCACTTGGCGGCTGCGGCAGCGTCGGCGAAGAAGAAGAAGAAGAAGAAGCAGCAGAAGAAGAAGAGGAGAGTGAGAGAAAGGGAGGCGGAAGTAGCGATTAGGCGGCAAAGAAAGAGCTGTTATATTACACGTCGGTCCATTGTGAGCTGAGAGAGAGAAGAGAAAGAGAGAGGACACACGCTGAGTATGGCGTGATCCGCTGGTGTGATGTGTAGCTCATATATATATATATATATATGTATATACACTGCCCTCGACACTGGCGCGGCCGACAACCTAAACGATTCTACGATGTCCAGAGCTGGCGGCGTGTGTTAAGGTATTATACCGTCCGCGAGACTGTGTGTATATATTGTATACGCATGGCCGTTAGCGATGCGCGCACGAGTAATCCGTTGATTGCGGACGATGAGAATCAGGCGTTACCCGAGAGAGAGAGAGAGAGAGACGCGTTGGAAGGTCAGCTGCAGCGGCAATATACAGATCTTTTTTTCTATAAGCGCACATTCCGTAGCTTGGAAATATTCGCTTAGTGTGTGTATATAGGTTTCAGACAAGTCGATAATGTAGTGTTTTATCGAAGGTGTACGTACGATATCGTGGATGTGAGTATTGAGAATATTCCAAGGTTTCATTCTGGTGAGATGATGTGAAAGCTAATGATCGGAATAATAATAATTAGCTTTGGCTTTTATCGGATTCCGATGAAATGAGAAGAGTCCGTTACCGCTATACTGCCTATACATGAATTAGTTCGATATTATATTTTCGCATCGTCGCGGAGAGTTACGTTTATTACACTTGCGTGGAAAATTTCTAAAACAGCGATAAAACCTCGCGAGGCGTTTAGCCTATAAATTCCATTGGGATCCGCTTCGATGTATATAAAGGCTATCGGTTCGCGCAGCGAATTCAAAAGTCATTACTTACTAATCCATATTACAATGAGGTAAATTAGGAGATTCTTCGGGCAGGCAGGTATTCCCTGTCATAATGTGTAAAAAGGCGACCGCAGTGCCTCGTATACATAGGCGTATGCGGCGATAAAACTAAATCACTCTGCACGGCACAATAAAAAAGAAAAAGAAGACGAAGGAGAAAAAGAGAAACACACGAGTTGGAATAATTACGCAATAACGGAATACCAGTAGTGCAATCAGCAATTGCCACCGCTGATGGTAGGTATACACACACATATATATCTACATATATACAGGTTTAGTAAAAGGTCGGGGCGCCGTATCATCCGAGTTCTCTTTCCTCAGGCTGCGCAGGCTTTGCGAGGCAGGCACCAACCACCGCCACTCAATTACAATAAATTCGCACAACTGGCTACTATTTCGAGCGCCCTCGTAAATTCGCGCCACTGTCTTATCGTCGCGCCGCAGGCAAACATCAGCGCGCACACACCGACCACGTCTACTACTGCATGCGCTTCCTTCTCTCTCTCTCTCTCGCTTTTTTTCTCCTTGCTCTCGCTCTCTTGACTTAACCTCCCCCCGAGGATGGGCGCGAGCGTCGAGGTAAATTGATCGCGAGTGGCCAACGGCTCATTATAGAACATGAAACACGTTAATCAATGACGCGCGCACGCATGCAGTGTGTGTATATAGCGATGGATAAAGAAGGAGTTTAATGTCGGCTGCACGTTTCGTCGATCATTTATATCGCTCGGGCGCGTGTATTTACGGCGACGTAGTCGAGAGACCGCGCGGAAAAGCTTTGCCTCGCTTGCTATATAAATATAGAAGCGGAGATAGGGCGAGAAAATGAACTTTCAGGCCTTCGGTTTTTTTTTGTTGCGCGACTCGGCCGAGGAAAATATGGCTGTTTCGGTGACGATATGCTGTTAAAAGTCTGATAATGCGGAAGCTAATAATAGAGGGGATAACGAAGTAGCGAAATTATTATTTTTGAGTTTAAACGTAGATTCTGAATAAAGGAATGGACAGCTGCAATATTGTATAGGTATTGTAGCTGCGAAATACAATTTCTTAAAATTAAAATAATTTTCTAATAATGAGAAAATTATTTCACGTGGGTATATTGCAACAAATTCTTATAGGAGGAACGATACTGGTCAAGTGCTGCGTACAATTATACCGTTCGCAATAATTCAATATCACGCTATTCACGCAATATATATATACAAATAATTTCGATAGTTTTTAAATTTTCAACTGAAATCTCGCGTCTCGCCGCTCGTATATACACTCGATTTATGAAAACGCAATCCTTGCATATACACATGCAGCCTCGACTGTTGGCACAAGTATAAAAGGAAAATATGCGAATTATGAATGCGTATGTATAATCTACCGAGGCGTGATTTTTCCGTTCGCGCTTATACACACGTATATACACATATACACAGAAAGAGAGAGAGAGAGAGAGAGAGAGAGAGAGAGAGAGAGAGAGAGAGGCGCACCGCGGCGCAATTACCACGCTTAATTTTTGCCCACATATACCCAACCGCTCGATAATTCAAATTATCAAAGGTTCATTCGCGCAAGTAGCTCACCACACGAATACGCGGCGCTTCGCTCGTAACACACACATGTATATATATAAGCGCGAATGTAAAACAGCAATTATGGAAATGCAATTACTAAATGCAAAATATAAATAACGGAATAAAAGACGTGTGTGTGTGTAGAGATAATGCACACACAGCCGCAGAGTCGCGTATTAATTATGTAAAGACAAGGAAATGTAGAAAGCCATGAAGGAGAGAAGGAAGAAAAAAAAAGGAGTAGGAAGGAAGGGTATGTATGCAACAGTGGAGCGAAGGAGGAAGCGATAAGAGCCATGAGAACGAGTATATATACACGCGGGTGCCGTTTGGCGCAGGCATAACGAAATATTCGCAACTCAGCGTGCGCATGGCTACAGCAATGCCAAACCGATATGGTTTAGCCCGCGTGGATCCGCGTATATATAATATAGTCGAAACTGCATCCGTGCCTGCGAGCTTGTAAAACTCTCTCGCTCGCACTGCATGACTCACGCGGCGTATAACTTATTATATTGCACGGTAGGATATCGAAAATTAATCATCGAATATATGCGATCGTACACTGTACCAGAGAAACAGACAGAGAGAGAGAGTCGCGAAATTGAATCCCATTACAAAACGGGATCGCACGACGCCACTCGCGCTTATACGTTGCAATCTCTTCCTCCTCACCTTCTTATTTCCCCTCTGTTTTTCTTTGTTTTTTTCGTTGCAGAGATGCGCGCCTCGAGAACGAGAAAACATTTATATATATTACATGTATGTATATAATACGTCGTGTGGAACGATGAAGGAAAGAGGGTAAGCGCGCGCGCGTATTCGCAAAACGCATCCCAGTGTAGCGTAATTCGCCGAGACAGGCCGATTAGGTACACACGGATCCGACGTGAGTGTGTGCCGCGGTATATATGTGTATTGCAAAGGTGAAACGAGCGCTACGGACGTTCCATCCTATATATATATATATAGAAGTAAGCAGCACCAGCTTGACCATAAGATCGCGCGGCTTCTCTTTTTATTTTCTATCGTGAGAATTTTTTGTTTGCACCAAGCACACGCGGCCATCGCTGCTGCTGCTGCTGCTGCTGCTTCGCATTCTTATTATATCGTCATTTTTTTTTGTCTATGCCCTCTGCTCTTCCTTCCTCTCTCTCTCGTTCTTCTGGATCCTCATGTCTCTCTCTCTTTCTCTCCTTCTCTAGCGGCCGACCCCGAGAGCATCAGAGTACTCTGGCAGACCAGAGCTGTCAATCAACCTTTCGCGTCATAATTCTTTTTCTCCTCGTTCTCTTTTTTTTCCTTCTCTCTCTCTCTCTCTCTCTCTCTCTCTCTCGAGGTTCAGCTGTTGATGTGGGCAAGGCAATTAAGTTTGTTTAGAAAAGAAATCTTAATGTATGAATGTTATTTATCATTTTCAAATTAAAATTGTGCTCTCTTGTAAGCGCGAGTGAGGTTCATTCGAGAATCGCGCAAGAATTCGTACTGTTTCGCAATGCCCGTTGCTGCGAATGATATTATTTAAGGACCGAGAGAGACGCTCGGATAATTCTTTCTATACATCGCGCGGCTGGTGTTACGAATCAAAAAAAAGAAGAAAAAAAAAACGTAAATAACAGTTTTTGCGCGTGAAAAATGGCGCGGATAAAAAGCTTCTTTGGTATTGACGCGCGATGGATGATTATAACGGTGATTTGATCCTTTTGAAAAAGTACAATAAAAAAAAAAAAAAAAAAAAATAGCGAGAGAGCGTATAATGTAGCGAGCTCGCTTTGTACATCGGTGCGAGTAATATGCCAATTGACACTGTCTAAAAATAGAATGGAACACCAATGCCAACGATTGTTCCTAATTAATTAATGAAAACGAAAACGATTTCTATCTCATTCCACATCACTCGTTAGCCCAATTCGCGTAACTGCATCGTGCCGCTCTTTCTTTTCCTCGACGATCACTCTGTTTATAAAACTTTTACACTAAATAAGATAGAGTTGGAATGCTTACCAGTTTCGCAGTCGGCGCCCTTCCATCCCTGTATGCAGACCTTGTCGCCGTTCTCGTCGCACGTGTAATGTCCGAATATGTCGTTCCTCGGCCTACAGAATTTCGTGCAGGTAGCGTTGTAGTAGTGGTCGGCGCACTGCACCCTCACTCTGTACGCCAGATGGGCGTTTCTGCCCTGATGATTGAGCGTGTGCCACGTCGGTCCGGGCAGTACGATGCCGCTGTAGCTCGCCTCCTCGATTACACCCGCGCTTCCCTCATCCCTCGCTTGTAGGATCAACGTGAACTGTCTCTGGAAATCAAATGAAAATGCGATATTCGTTAGAACGTTTAGAAAGTAGCTTTCAACAGGTATATGTCTATAAGGATTATTTCACAAGTTGGTTGCGCGTTGGCGAAGAAAAAAAAAACTGCCGCGACCACAATCTTATCGGGTGGAATGAAAAAAAAAGGCTTATAATGAAACTACTTAACGTGATATTACACGTTTTATAAAATCGTATTACAACTTAGTCGGACCTGATTTGGTATCACGAAAAACTGTTAGATCGAGGTTTGTCTACTAAGATTAATGGGCATTTCTTAATTTATGTCAAAAGATCAAGTTTAATGGGTGTAACGCACGAGAGTAAGAGAGAGAGAGAGAGAGGGAGAGAGAAAATGAGAGAGAAAAAAAAGACAGAATGTCCGAACCACACACACATATAAGTACAGACGCGCGCGCACGCGCGCACAGCCTATTCGTAATAGTTGAGTTACGTATGGTCAAAGAGCGTGGGTTTCAATGTATATATCCTTTAAAGAAAAAGAAGCTCGTGGCGATTCCGTGTCGATCAAATCGATTGATCGACCGATCAATCGATCAATCTAAAATCGTCCTGACGGCAAGTATTTTCTCTTCTCGTTTCGGACGTGCTTTTAGTTTCATAAATCATTCATTCTCTCTACATCTTGATTTTATTTACACGATGATCTGATCTCGGGGATATTTAAAAATGTATGCCGCGTGCGCGCATGTACTTTGGTTACAGAATGGAAAGAATGGGAAAGGAAAAAAAAAAGTGCCTCGACTTCGTTCATTTTTCATTTTTCGTCACTGTATTTCTTCGGTGACTTACAAGCGATATACATTCGAGGAGATAGCCAAAGACGATTATTCGAATGATTCTATATGGTAGACCGACATTCCGCCTGCGTCGCCTTGAGAATCGAAGAGAATCGCAAAAGTTAAATTATATAATGCGATACAGCAATTTTGATGTGCAAAAAAAAGCGTTTCATTATAAATCATATATAAATCGATTAAAAAGAAACATCCATCCAATTACAGTTTATCACTAATATCTCCATTAGCATTAAAGACTAGCATTACACCTAATATGCCACACTTTGAATTATTTAATGACATTTCTCGTTCGAGTGTATATTTTTAACTGCACGAGCGACATTGGCAATTAAACGATCTGCATCTAATACTTATTCAATAGCACTAAACGCCAACGCGCATTACACACGACTAAGCGGGTTATATACATATAGAATGTAAGTAAGAAAAAAAAAACGGAGAAGGAAGAAGGAGCTCAACAGCTCCTAATATAACCGCGGGAATTCGCCGATTAGCGTTGGCTGTGCAGGCAGAGAGAGCTACTAAATCGTTAACGAGAGGTGAGTATCGGACGATCGTTGGGCCGTTGCAGACGGCGCTGAAAGCGGCATTATTGCCACGCGGTGGCACAGCGGGCGGCTTATAGCGGCTTGATTTTATCAGAGCATAACCGATCAGACTATCATACAGCTCGTAAATAACGCTCCGCGGGGCTATTTTATTAGCGGCGGTATCACCGTTAAGTACAGCGACAACTCGCGCCCCTGTGCTCGAGATTATCCGGTCTATTAGCTGCGACGCTGTCTCCTTGTACTCTCTCGGGCCAATGTCGAGTGCGCCAATCGCTTTTCACTACATTATATATATACAGCTCGCTCATGCGCGTATTCGTATGATGGCCTCCCTCGCACTTGAGTAATATATATATATATATATATATCTCCGAGTTTTTTTCGCCGCGGTATCGGCTATTTTTACACGCTCCCTTGTCTTATAATTGTCATTGATCGACTTGAGGTTTTGGGCCCGTTAAGGCGTGACTGCAGCTGATTTTCCTATATATATACGAGCGGCGTTTTTCTATCGCCGGTTTTCCGTACAGCAAAACAGCTCATGTGCGCAGGAATGTCTGAATCCCATTGAGAATCGTATACACGAGATACGGAATACCGAAAGCGATACTTTAATTGTATTAGAATTCAATGCTGTTGATTCGAGCGGTACATAGACCCGCTACGAAATCGCTTAGTCAGCTTTATACTTTAAATATTACCATCGGCGCAACGTGCTGTGGTTATAAATTGTAGGGATCTCGAAAGTAAACGATATACGCCCGATTGAGAGTCGATATTTGATGTGTCAAGTAGATAAAGTCAAGATACGCGGGACACATTGTCTTATACCGAAGCGCACTAACTTTCCAATATAATAATATATATATCATATTATACCGAAATGAAAAGATTACAACAGCCAATAAGTTCCCACGACTATACAAGCATTTCTGCAAAAAAAAACGGAACTAAAGCACACCGATAAACATTCTATGTATCGGCAAAAGAGTTTAAAATGAAAAAGAAGAAACTATCTAGATCGTGTCTATAGCTAAGGCAGCGAGGCCTCGTCCACTCGTACTCGTCTCGACCATTAACCTCGAAAATCGCCGGTGTGCGCGTGTGTATAAGGTATATGTATAACTGGTCGCGAGCTGAATAGCATGAGCAACGGCTGATCGGGGGGGTCCCACTTTGGGGCGTGGGTACATACTACACACAGACACACATCTAGACAGCCGATGTGCTCGTCGAGCTCTTAATGGACGCGTACAGCGGAGGCGCATACAAGCACTCGGACAAACGTACGTTGTACATTATTTAGGCGCGTTCTCGCCACAAGGATAGTACCGCAAGTCCCGTCTCGATGCTCGGCCATGTCTCGATCGCGGCTGCCGAACGCGAGTTTCTCTCTCTCTCTCTCTCTCTCTCTCTCTCTCTCTCTAGGCCCCCTAGATCCTCCTGATAATATCTTCGATCTTAAGCTCTTACTAAGAGAGAGGGAGAGAGATAGAGAGAACACGATCTCGTAACCACCAATCAGGCTTATACGTCGTGCGTGACGAGAGCTCGATGCAATGAATTCCGATTCCTCTCTCTCTCACTCTCAACGTATAGCCTATGTATGTACATAGAGATGCTCGCCCGCGTAAGCCTATTTATATATGTATATAGACGCGCTAGTGAGCTTTATGGGCTTCTAGACACTTCGAATAATTACAAAAGCCGACTTTGTTCGTCTTCAGTTTATTTTCATTTTTTATTTTCAGTTGGTGTATAGGGAGCTCGCGTCACGGAGCGATCTTTCGTTATCTTCTTTTCTTTTTTTTTCTTTTCATCCTTTTATAAATGATAGCGGACGTCGGAGATGCTCCGATGCGCGCGCGGAATCGAAAAAAAAATTGATTATAATAACTCAGCTGCGGTGCACGAGGAGCTTTCAAATTCTGGGTCTGTGTGACTGTGTGTGTGTGTGTGTGTGTGTGTGTGTGTGTGTG
>UELV01138924.1:0-15699 GCA_900490015.1 Megastigmus stigmatizans
CCTCAAGAGACGCCCAAGGGACTCAGACCCATCCAATCAAGGACCCGGAAAATTAGGAAAACACCAAAAGGGAGAGAAGAAAGCCTGCCCTTGACATTGCTACTCTAATCAGCGCTCAACACCACCACACTTTCGCTAGCCCAATCACGTCCACCCAACTACAAGGCGGGTCATCGTTTCTTAAAAAGTGCACGCATCGCGCTGCAAAGTCAGTAGAGATTCCGGAGTCCACTCCGGAACTCGAAATTATAAAATTCGAACCGCACTCTCGCACTCTTCAGTAGCCACACGCGCCAGCAGCATTACTCACACTCTCGCACTCTTCAGCAGCCAGACGCACCAGCAGCACTCTCGCTCTTCAATATTCAGCACTCCAAACAACACGCTCTCGTCAACCACCAGCTCGCTCTTCAATATTCGTCAACTACAAGCAACACGCTTTTTGTAACTTGTCATTTGGTTCATTCGATTTTCGACGCCTCAAATAAAGGAGTAAGTTTTTATAATCTCATGCTCTATTTTGTTTCTGTCCTTTTCCTCTATCTCTCTCTCACATCTAGTTGAGTGTTTGAAATAGGCAATTGCCGCTTTTCGAACTCAACGAAAGTTGAGTGTTTAAAATAGACAATTGTCGCTTTTCGAACTCAACGAATGTTGAGTGTTTGAAATAGACAATTGTCGCTTTTCGAACTCAACAAAAGTTGAGTATTTGAAATAGGCAATTGCCGCTTTTCGAACTCAACTTGAGAAAACCACACGCACACATACGAAATAATACTCAATAAAAGAACCCGAGTTATTGGACGAAAGTCTAGACTCAAATTTTAAAATTACCACTAAGCGCGCGTCTGTCCGACGTGACATATTGTTAAAAAAATTATAAGCGAACTTTTATCCACGTATTATACTAAATTCTAAAACTGTATTAAAAATTAAGAAAATCTAATAATATCGAATTCAATATAAAAAAATCTAAGAAAAACTAAGAATATATCCTTCATTTCTTTTATATTTTTTTAGTTTTTCTTAGATTTTCATTATGCTCCTAAAGTTTTCCTACATTATCTTAGATTTTTTTAAATTTCAATTGAATAGTATTCCGCGAGGGAGATTTGAAATTTAATTTTTGTAGAACTTATATTCCTCAGTAGGAAACCAATATGTATTTTTACTTCAATTATCGTAGTTAAAAGTATTGGAAGCTTCTTTTCTAACTTAAATGTTTATGATTGCAAAACTTAATAAAGTTTTACATAAGTTTTATTATATGTATCAACATCTGATAGTGAAGTTATCGGAGTTATCTATAGCGCTGTATTGTACTGATTGTACATTTACCGTCGTCGAATTTGGTTCCTACAGTCACAGTTAGATGGCGCCCATTCTAAACCGAGGTAAATACAAATATATCTATCGTATCAATGTATAAAAAATAAACCAAGAAGTCACTATTCAATTCTATACAAATACATACACAGTATAAAATTTGATAAATTTTAAATACAAATTATGTATTTATTTTTAATCAGACACTACACAAATACGTACGGTTAATGTCAAATAAGTGAGTATTATTCAAGATATTCACGAGATAATTATATCAAGTTCTTCTGAATACCCTTCACCAAGGAACCAGTAGAAATGAGGAAGCAGATCGTCTTGCCAAAAATGCCACTCTTAGTTATACTGATATAGAAAATATTCCATACACAGACTTTTATGAATTTTTAATAAAAAACTCACTTGCAAAATAGAAATAATTTAATATCATAAGGTAGAATTACAGGTGAAGCCTATTTTCTAAATTATTTTTGTGAACAAAAAAACCTCGGTTCGCACACAAGCGACTAAGTCGTAAATTCATAGTAACTGTAAATTAAAGCAGAGCAGATCATTGCAATCTATCTGCTTCACTCGCTCGTATAAACATTGATCAAAGCTCTGCGTGTAGATATAATAAGTCAGAGAAGAGCCTCGATAATGTCTTGTGGCAATGAAGAATTTACGATAGACAAAGGCAGAACCTAATCTCAAACCTTTGCAAAATAAAAATGCCACTTCTGCTTAATATAAAAGCAATAATTACTAAGCCTGGCATTGCGGCCTGTCAACACATACTATCGTTTCTCGAAGAATGCAGCTTGAGCATTTAAACTAAAGCTTATGCAGCACAATTATGTAAACTACTGTAAATGTATTTGTATAGTATATATCATGTCACAAATATGTAATTTTTTAAGCCGAAATAAACCTCCATAGAGGTTTCAAATACTATCAATAAAAAAAGAAATATTCACGAAATGTTATAAACATATTATTTTATTTCATTTATCCTATATTGTTTTTTTACTAAAAATAACCGTGTGTCCACACTGTATTTCACATAAATCTATCATTGCACAGAAACTAATTATTGCTATTATTTTTATTATGTTTTCAACATACAAACAGTAATTATAGATAGATTCTAATCAATAATTGGTTTCTCTTTTTAATCAACAAATAATATGACTAGTTTTGAATCATAATTTAACTAACCACAATTATTAAAGTTAAGCGAAGAATAATGTAATACATAAACTTAATTGTGGCGACATCCATGGAAAAACTCAAGAAACAACTTTAGACTCTACCCTCAAGGGAGACACCCATGGGACTCAGACCCATCCAATCAAGGATCCGGAAAAGTAGGAAAACAACCAAAAAGGGAGAAGAAAGCCTGCTCTTGACCTTACTTCTCTAATCAGCGCTTACCACCACCACTCTTTTGCTGACCCAATCACGCCTACTCAACAACAAGGCGGAGTAACCATTCTTAAATAGGATCATTTTTCTCAATAACTGTCAGTAATTTTGGAAACAACTACGCAACCCACCACTCGCAATCCATTACGATTCTCAAATCTTTGTATACTCGCACACAATCATTTCAGTGTTCATAAAATTTTGTAATCACGCACAATTATTAAGTTATTGTTCACATGATCGCTGAATTCTGCAAATAAAAAAAAAGTAAGTTTTTAACTATTTTGTCCTACTATCTTTATTCTTTTCCTCACACACACACACACACACACACACACTCTCACATAACCACTCTTGGATTTTCCAAGACTAATTTTAACATTGAGTACGCTGGATGATTCATGCACATTTTGATCTCGTCCAGGGCTAATAGCATACTGGATGAATCAGGATATTCCCAGGGCTTAAATCAAAAGACTTAAGTACACTGAATGTGTCGTGAAAATACACACACACACACACACACACACACACAAAACCACGTTTATCAAATTTGAAACCCATGAAGTCTATAATGTTAATTTGTCAAATATTGTTATTTTTCAATAAGTATAATCATGAAACTTTTTTGTTCAAAATATACACATTTGTCAAAAATAGATAATTCAATTTTGTGATTCATTTTCATGCATATCAATACGTAAATAAATCATATCTGTTTTTATAAAGAATAATCAAATATTATTACTTTTCTCATTCATAAAATGATTCATCACAGACACAATAATGTTTTATTAATCCGAAGTTATTTTTGTATCAATTAGGCTCTTAAATAATAAAATATGATAGCTGATATACAGAAACCAGAACACATCATGAAATGCATATTATAGGTGTGCGCAGAAAGATCAGTAAATTCAAGTAAAAGGACGTAGCTTGAATTTATATTTTTTCGAGGTAGAGAGGCATCAGACCACGTGATCCCTTATCGCGATGATTCATGAAAACGTTCGTTCATGAAAAAGCGGCTTTAGTGGTCTCCGACTTCTTCGTTCGAGCGTCGATGGTAACTGTTCAGTTTACACAGATCTACTCTTAAAATCCACATCGGTAGCGCGCAGAATAACCGTACTCGTACTCGTACTGTAGGAATTTACTACAAGAAGTAAAGAAGTAAGTGTTGTGGTAATGTAAATAGCACGATTTATATGACATATTCTTTTACGTTGTCAAATGATAATTACGTTTAAAGTTTATATTTATCTAATTGTAAACAAACTCGATTTCCTCGTTTTTATGATTTCATGGTCTTCATCTTGTTTTCAATTTACGCGACTTTTTTTCTAACTCGTTATTAGTGATTATTTTTTGTAAGTGAAACAGGTAACCAGTTTTAAAAATGTAGCTATCGCGGAAATTAAAATAGCATTCTTATATTTTTTAATGTACTTATATATTATTTTATCTCCATAAAAGGATTCTTTAACTCTCCTGCGCAGGAATTAAAAACGAAACCTGTGTATTTTGGCCGTGTTGAATCATCTTTATGCGCAGGATGGTTCAATCATTTCGGTGATTTTAAATTTCAAATTTTTGTTTGTGTTATGAAAGTTAAATCAGTCTGAAGTTTATAGGGAGCAGAAGTTTATAGTGCATTGTTCAACATTTAAAGAAGTAATAACTTATATAGTGAATTTGACACGGACATTGCTAATATTTTCTTCCAATTAATGATTTAAAAATACTTACATATCAGCGTATCTAACAATCGTCATAATTTTTATCATAAAATTTTTATTCAAGTGAATAGATACGTACTTAAAAAATTATCGTAATAGGAAAGACTGGGACAAAGCTGCGCATTGGGCAATTCGTCACATCATATTTGAAGTCATTGCTAATACTCTTTCTACGTCTAAAATAGTTTTATTCATATATTTTATTAATTTTATTACACGAATTCTAATAAATCATTTACTTATATTTCCAATTATGAACTGATATAATTTTAAAAATAATTTTACAATCTTCTTGTAATATTGACCTCGTACAAATGTATTAATTATTAAACACTTACTGTCGAAATAGAATAAAAAATATAGGTATACGTAAAGTAAATTTCATTTCTTTCAATCCCTGCGTACCTATATATTTTTATAAAATCTTACATTAATTTTATAAAGTTTATGGTACATTCTAATACTTATTATTAATATTATTGAAATTGTTAACTTATAAACATAAATAACTATTTATTTAGCATTTACCATTGTTAAAATATGTTTGCAATTTAAACTTTACGTTTATTAGAGGTTCACACTGATTGATAAAAATAAAAAATTAAGCTTTCGCTTATTTAGAAAGACTCAAATTCAACAAGATAAAAATTTACATTGAAAGCGTATTGTAAAATATTTTCACATAAATTAGTAGATATTTCTGACTATTTATTGTCATTTTATTTCTATTTAAGTACAAAACACGATGGAACTGGGCGCTCTTGAACTTTTGATCGGAATAGGCATCTTATTCCTCGGCTTCTACTACTACCTCATGTCGAATTTTGACTTTTGGAAGAAACTTAAAGTTCAAGGACCAAAACCGTTACCAGTCTTCGGCAATTTTAAAGATGTGATTTTGGGAAACATCAATGTAGCTTTGCTATTCCAAAAATATTACAACGAATACAAAAGCGAACGGATGGTCGGCATTTACGCTCGAAGTTCTCCTATGTTAATTTTGAGAGATCCTGATCTAATCAAGGACGTAATGATAAAGGATTTTCATGTATTTGCCGATCGCGGAATACCTAAGGTAGAAAACGATCCATTCACAGAGAATCTTATAAATTTGGAACACGAGAGATGGCGACCATTGCGGAATAAACTATCGCCGGTCTTCACTTCCGGCAAGCTTAAGGAGATGTTTTACTTGATAGTCGAGTGCGCTCACCATCTAGAAGCATATGTTGATACTATCGCAAATAAAGGTGAGCCTGTCGAGTGTCGTGAATTGACTGCTAAATATACAACTGAATCTATCGGCGTTTGCGCGTTTGGATTAAGCACTAACGCCCTTACTGATGAAAACAGCCAATTTCGTCAATTCGGCAGAGCTTTGTTTGCAAGCTCATTCAAAAATAAGATGAGAAGTATGAGTCGCGAAATGTTTCCGAAGGTTTATGCAATACTAAAACCGTTGTTGAAAAATGAAGCAGTGGAATTTTTCGTCAATTCTATTAAAGACACTGTAGAATACAGAAAAAATAATAAAGTAAGGAGAAACGACTTTGTTGATTTATTGATGGACCTACAAGATCAACCAGACAAATTAAGCACTTTCGGTAAATATTATGATTTTATATTAGTAATATGCAGATTCCATGGTAATGAAGCAACAATAAAAAATATTTTCGATAAAATTGTATTATTAAATCATAAATAATTAAGAAAATGTCATAAACATCTGCTTTCAGAATTTACGGATAATTTACTAATAGCACAAGCTTTAGTTTTTTTTGTCGCTGGATTCGAAACTTCATCAACCACAATGAGTAATATGTTATACGAATTAGCTCTCCATCCAAACGTTCAAATTAAGTTACGAGAAGAAATCCATTGTGAACTAGAGAAGAATAATGGCAAATTCACTTACGATAGTGTTAAGAAAATGAATTACTTAGATCAGGTTATGAAAGGTAAGCATTGCAAGAGGTTCTACTATCTTATCATGCATTTTATTTATGTGCCAAGTATGACTGATCTCTTCAGTTGTAGCTTCATAAAAAAATTCAAAATCAGATAGCTGATGCCACTATAATTTACTACATTGGTACAGTAACGTTTAAATTATTACTCAATAAGTACAGGAAGCATGTTGAGAATAAACTATTTTTCTTAAATTAACGAATAAATTTTAACGTTTTACAGAAACCTTGAGGAAATATCCAGCTGGAAGTACATTGCAAAGAAAATCATTGGGTCCATATACTTTCTCAGGTACAAAAGTGTCGATACCAGAGGGTGTAAAAATCATTATACCTGTTTGGTCGATACAGCGTGATCCTGAAATTTACCCTGATCCTGATGTTTTTGATCCAGAAAGATTCAGTGAAGAAAATGAAAAGAGTAGGCATCCAATGAACTATTTGCCATTCGGCGATGGACCACACAATTGCATAGGTAAGTAGTTTACTTGTACGTCCATAAAATAATATTTGGAAGTTTTCAGATTACTAATGTAATAATTGATTTTAGGGGCTCGCTTTGCAAACTACCAGTCCAAAATTGGAATTGTTGCGTTAATAAATAAATTTAAGGTCGACGTTTGCGAAAAAACGTGCATTCCTTATCGTATTGAAGCTCGTCCAATAATTCCTACACCTGTAGGAGGAATCCACTTAAAAATTACTAAATTGTAAAATGAATTTATGTACATATACGCAATCTAAATGAAATTTAGTTCAGGTTTGGATATTATCTTTATCCTCGCGAATGCATTGTATTATATTTTGTATTATGCATTATACTACGTATTGTATAATATATAGTTTAATTAAATACAGTTTATTATGTCTTAAGTACGTGTTGTTTTAAGAGTATGCAAAGTAACTAGATGAAACACATATTAATGCAAAATTTATATCAATTTATATTAATGGAATGGTGCTTTTTGTTCACTCCTACTACTAAGTATTTTAGTGCCAAGCAGATCTCAATTTAAAAACGGGTGCTATCCAAAATAAATTGATTGTAAAATTATTATTGAATTTGTGTATGCAAGTATGTACAAGTAATCGAAATAATAACTAAATAAATAATTTTGTAAAAATTACTTCAAACATTTATCGAAATGCTCACAAAATCAATGATTTATCAGTCTTAATAAAATTCTGATAGATCTAAGCAGCTACAAACAATATTAAAATTTTTTGTTTTGATATTAAAACATTAAACTCTAGTATGGTTTAATTTTAAGTTACATTTTTTACTTAAACTATCTCTAGCTTTTTAAGTCATAAATTTATTCTAAGTAATCTATCTTTATTTTTATACCCAATATTCCAATTAATGATTATTGCACAACGATAGCAACAGCAGAACAATTATAATAATTGCACAAAAGATGGACTGTCTTTTTTGAACACTGCGGTACGTCGCGACGTACAGGTTCTTAGATAAAATTGAAACCATCCGCTGCTACTCTATCGTTATATCAACGTACACATACATATACGAGCGCGCGTTCGTCGTAATGGCGTTAAATGAGATTGTCCTTGAGTCTGAGACTCCAACACATACACGCGAACGCAATAGCATCCGACAGTACCAAGTGCGCACTTGATGCGTCAACAGTAAGTGCACTGAACTGACGAGTTTACTGTTGTCTACGTATTGAAAATATTATTCAATTATATTTTGTTATGTGACATATAAATATTGAGTGTATAAATGGTAGTAAGCAATAGTGTAAACATTAAAATTAATTTATGTGAAAATGCCAGAAGGTGATGCATGTACGAGAGCGTCAAATGAGAAATGAAAATGGAAGACAAGATACAGGTTAGTTCGGTTCACGCTTTTTTTAATGCATAGTATTATCAATTGCAATAGTTGGTGATATTTAATTTCAAAGTTTGAATTTTTTAATATAGAAAAATATAATATACTTAGCATCTGTTAAACACATAATTTCAATACTTTTAAACTCAATTTTACGTAAAATTCTGTAAACAACTGGTATGCCGTACTTAAAAAGGAATAAATACCCAAAAAAATTATCGCAGCTTGTATATAGCGATACGAAAGTGTATGTTGCATTTCATTTTTTCTATGTTTACATGGTTTCTACACTATTTATTTATATTTTAGTATTTTATGACACGATTAAGAGATTTTATTAATATTGATACAATTTAACGATGACTAATAAAAAGAAACAAACTTTTCGTTCATGCGAGTCGGAGAACGTCCTTAAAATAGTTTTAACTTTAAGTATGCAGTCAATATTAATTTCACTTTTCATTTTGTAGAGAAATGCGTCAAGATAAACCGGTTTATGCAGATAAATATAATCGAACATCAAACATCAAACTTTGTGTAAGATAAAGAAGTGATGTGCAGCAGTTACTCAGCGTTAATTGTTGTATTTATTGCAACTACCTGAGTTTGTAGGAAAGTCATAGATAAGCAATTATAGGTAAGGCTGCAGGTATTGTAACAAGTAATAAATCATAAATAGTTTTATATTGATATATATGTATTAATGTAGAAATTTAGCTTATTATACATGATTATGTTTCATTCTGCAGTATATTAGTTGCATGATTAAACAAAATTTATAGAAACGATTACTCGAGTAGAAAAGTTTTCGGATACACTTCACGTATAGTTTATGCTCAGTTATGTAAGACCATTTATATTATTTATTTTTTCTTAGTTCATACACTTTCTGTGATCTTACTACACACAAAATATTGTATAGTTAGATATATATAAATTCCTTGTATATACGAGTATACTTCTACGACGATACTTTTGGATTTATTTTAAAGCAAATATGTATTTCATATCTATTGAAGCAAGACACAATGGGCTTCGGAGTTATCGAAGTCTTAGCAGGAGCAGGCGTTGTATTTTTAATCCTGTATTACTTCCTGACATCAAACTTCGATTTTTGGGAGAGGCGCAACGTGAAGGGACCGAAGCCAGTACCATTTTTTGGCAACTTCAAAGACTCGGTTTTTGGAAAAAAAAATATCACACTACTGATAAATGCCTTTTATGATCAGTATAAAAATGAAAACTTCATCGGCATCTTTGGCAGATCAACGCCGTTGTTAATCGTAAAAGATCCCGACCTAATCAAGGACGTGCTGATAAAGGACTTCAATGTTTTTCCCGATCGTGGACTCACCACCACTGGAAAAAATGATCCATTCAGCAATAATCTGCTGACTTTGGAGCACGAGAGATGGCGACCGTTGCGGAACAAACTGTCGCCAGTCTTCAGCTCGAGCAAACTCAAGGACATGTTCTACCTGATCGCCGATTGTGCTCAACAATTCGAGGAATACGCGGAGAAGCTCGTGGAGCGAGGCGAGCCGGTAGAATGTCGCGAGCTGACCGCCAAGTACACGACCGATGCTATTGGTGTATGCGTTTTTGGGCTCAATACTAATGCGCTTGGTGACGAGAATAGCGGATTCCGGAAGAGCGGTAGGGATTTTATGGATAACGGATTGAAGAATGTTCTAAGACGAATGTTTAGAGAATGGTTTCCTAGACTTTACGATGTCTTGAGCCCGATCATCCATAATAGAGCGCTTGACTTTTTTATTAATACTATGAAGGAGAGTATTCAGTATCGAAGAAATAACAATCTAAGGAAGAATGATTTTGTAGATTTGCTGATGGATTTGCAGGACCAACCAGACAAATTGACTAATTTCGGTGAGAATTATTGACTTTTTCCTACAGTAGATGTTGATAATTAAAACCTAAAAGTATGTTAATTACAGAATTTACCGATACATTGCTAACTGCACAAGCAACCTTATTCTTTCTTGCTGGATTTGATACCTCGTCGCTGACTATAACTAATACACTATATGAATTAGCATTACATCCAAATGTTCAGGATAAGCTTCGTCAAGAAATTCAGGAGGTATACAAGAAAGATGGAAAATTAACATACGATAATATTAAAAGTATGAAATATTTGGATAAAGTACTTAAAGGTTAATACTTGACATATATAATGTTAATTTAAATAAAAAAAATATCACTGACGTACCTCATTGTATATATTAATTTAATTTTCGTAATAAATTAAGAATAAAAATCTTTTCTTGGGGATGAATATTTTGCAGTCATTTTCACCTCTCTAGATACAAATGTAGTGAATTATTAAAGTAAAAGTTTAATTATTTAAATTTGTAGAAGCATTGAGGAAATATCCACCCGGAGGTATACTGCAAAGGCAATCAACAGCTCCATATACTTTTGCTGGTACAAATGTATCGATACCAAAGAAAATGAAGGTTATTGTACCCGTTAGAGCAATCCATTATGATCCTGAAATTTATCCGGATCCCGACGTTTTTGATCCAGAACGATTTGATGAAGAACAAGAGAAAAGTAGGCACCAAATGCATTATTTACCGTTTGGACATGGACCGCATAATTGCATAGGTAAATATATTAAATTCACTCATTTATGGCCCAAAATTAATAAAATTTTTACTATAAATTTTATTCTTCTAGGATTGCGATTTGCAAACTATCAGAGCAAAATTGGGATTGCAGTGCTAATAAATAAATTTAAGGTCGACGTCTGTGATAAAACTCGCATTCCTTATCAGATACATCCAAGATCATTTCTTTCCGCACCTCTTGGTGGCGTGTATGTAAAAATGACCAAAACGTAAAATTCAACGAATATTATAAATTATGGAAAAATTAATTGTATTATTTCTCATTAACTTCATATCAATGTTTCCTGATTCAATTACTTTATTTATTAAAGAAAATTATATTTTTTATGGGTTGAAAAGCTATTTTTTTTTAACTCACTTCTATGAAATTACTAAAGTTGTATAGAAAACTAAAAGTATTCAATATAATTTGAGTGAAATGTATCAGGCAATGCAAATTGATGTTCCGTGTAATTATCGACACGCTCGCGCATCTTTAATCGGAACTTATTTCTGCAAAAGAAACGGTATCTCCTTCCTTTCGCTCCTGATTAAGAATCAAGTGATTTATGTTGTGTCTTGGGCAAGAAAAAGCTATAACCGCGCTTGGGTCATTTATTCGCGCACATTTATGCACATATATACACACACGAAAGTTCCATTCTTGATCATTTTCGTTGTCACTTAAGCGAATTTCGAGAGCAGGAGAGTTGCAGACAACGCCTCGGGACCGAGACATTCCCCTTTTCCTCGTTTCCAGACTCGCCTTGCGTTCTATATACATATGCGCGTGTCTGCGAGGCGAAAGCGCCTTCTTTGAAGAGAAAAAAGAAGGGGAACTTAATTACAATGATGCTCGAGGAAGAGAGGAGAAAGAGACTCGCGCGCCCTGAGCTAAAACGAAACGAACGCGGTCATCGGAGACGTTCAGTTATGCGCCAAGCCATGCACTTTTCTTTCGGACCCCCGAACCCCGAGGACATTTCTTTTTCGCTCCTTTCTGTGTATATATATGTACGTGGCGCAGGAAAGAGAAAAAGGGACAAGGGGAGCGACGGGATCCACCCACGAAATTCCAGAGGTTCGCTGCTAAGGAGTATACCGAGAGGTTTCTGTGTCGGAGAGCAACGGTTCCACTGCAAGGAATCTACTGCCGCGTTGGCAAGTTTCAAATTGTGGTCTGCTTTATTATTCCTCGTTTTGATGAGGGTGTAAAGAACTGAGAGTTCAAATTTCAATTCCTTGCAGTCACAAAAATTGTTTCGTTGTATACTTTCTTATGTTTTTCTAACGAATTGGGAGATTCGTGAATTTGTATTGCATTATCATGGATATGATATGTTCTTGATAAAATTTGGTACCAATATGCTAGTATTTGTCGTTAGGCTCTTTTGAAGTATTTATTCACCAACTTAAAGACGTGCGAAGCCTTCTTGGTTCGCTTTTTCAGCGAAAATTAGCCGAAAGTGCATGAAAATTTTTATGGCATTTTTTTCCGCTAGTGCTAGGCCAATAATTTTTTTTTAAATGCTATTCTAATATAATCTTATTTAATAAATAGGATAATTTTTATTGTGTATTTCTCTGCGTATAGAAGTTATAGAACTAAACTAATGTTCAAATCTTAAGAATACATTTAATTTAAACGAATATCTATAACTATCAAAAAATAGTATAAATTTATGAAACTGGCTGGTGTCACCATAGCCAGACGGCATTAGCAATTTTTGCTTGATACTTATTCCACGTGGAGCCCAGGAGAGAGAGAGAGAGAGAGAGAGAGAGAGAGAGACATCGACATCCTTTTTCTCAGTGTATATATATCTCACAATGTTGAACTTACGGAATTAATGAATTCCAATACAAAATTTTTAGCATTAATTGATTGTCTCACTTAATGTTAGCGAATCAGTTCTTAACTAACCCATTAAGTCCGAGAAATGCCCAATTCTCAATTGAAGTTTGAGACTTATTTCTTACAATAAAAAATTGGAATAAAAATTCTAAACATACCTATTCTACTATTTTTGGGTGTACTCTTTCGATTGGTGCAGTCAGAATTGCATTTTCATGACTCCAAAAAGCAATATGACGCATTCTAAATAAAAAACGCACAAAATTTCTTGTGTTTCGTTTTTTTGTGAATTTATTCCGCATCAATAAGTCGCGGGATCGAAGCCAAACCGCAACCAAAAGTGCACACAATATGTGTACTTCAACTAGAAATTTTTTTGTTTTGCTATGAATCAACCTAATCTCTTTAATATGTTGAAATAATGTCAAATACCTAAAACATGTACTATTTCGTATTTTTACAGTATACGATTTAACGAAAAATTTGCCATAAATCTAACTAATTTCTCTATAAAGCTTATCTTTTAAGCTTTAATTTAATTTTTTAGTGGGTTATGTATGATTTTTTTAAGTCGAGATATCGCAGCTTCAAGAAAAAACTCATGTTTTGCACCAACACGAGAACTTACAGGTTCGTATAGTTTAAGGTTATCAAATCTTCAAATTTCAATATCTTGGTTTCAAAAAATCGCACAGAGTCGACTAACAAATGAAATTAAAGCTTAAAGTGCAAGCTTTCTAAATCAATTAGTGAGAGTCGTAGCAAAAATTTACGTATAGTACATAATTCGGAATTACTGAATTTTATATTACTTCAAACACTTAAATTGATATATCTCGGCTTCTAATGAATGAAATCGAAAAATATTGATGAAGCTTTAAGGGTTATGGTCGATTGTTGCAAAAATTACTCTAACCACCGAAATCTACTGATGATTTCGATGCAAGAATACTAAATGAAAAAAAATTTCACTCGTAATTTTGTGTTTTTTGTTAAATAAATAATTATAACTTTTTTACTATGCATTTTCTTACAATTCTGATCAGATAAATCGAAATTTCAGACACTTTTACATCAGAAATGACTAATCTCAATTTTTTATAGACCGATATCAAAGTAAATAAATTTACGCATTTGATAGAAGTCACCCGTACCAGTGAAATATTCCTTAATAGTAAATGAATATTCAATTCGCCATATTCAAATCCGCGTTCATTAACATTAAATGAATGTCATTTAATGCAAGACATCTTTTTCCTCAGTGTATATAGATAAAATGTCGCAATATTATTGTAATTAAGTAATAATTATGTAAAATTATGATCAGGTAAATACAATTTTATACAGACATAAGTCGTGTTCGAATACAACTAACTATCTGAATTTTATACAAAACTTCACTCTGACAATTAAGCAACTACTTTACATTTTGTATTTCAAATAAATTTAAATAATCATCGTTCTACGTAAACCGCTACTTAAATATTCTTTACTTATAAATAGCGTGAAAATATTGGTACATCCGTTGTCACTTTACTGAATACTAATTCCGAATTAAAAGTAAAAAAGGGTTATACCATGTCTGGCTTGTATCTTGATTTCAAATTAAATTGTTATTTTTTTTAATTTAATAGCACAAGCTATTATTATATTAAAGTAACGTATAGTGTCGTCACAATTACGTTGGTTAAAATGCAATTTTTCAAATTTGAAAATAATTTCCTGTAAATGACGCCATAATGATAATAATATAAAATTGAAACCATTTATACTAGCGTATAATCAAGAAGAATAGCAGTGGAAAAGGAAGAATTATTCAAGCGACAAAAACTTAGAAAGTGTCGTGATTCGTCCGAGCTATAGTTTTTTTACGTCTATCTAGCCCCGAGAGAATGACGACATGCATTGCACCGGTGTATACAGAGGTTGCAGCCTATCGGGCGTCTTTAAATGTCGCTTCTCGCAAATTTCGTGGTGCGCTGTAGCGTATAATCGTTTTTACGATTTTGATGGTGGCCGCTTATGCGCACATTCGTTTTGATTGCGTGATAAACTGGGACGATCTTTATTTCCCTAACAGCAGAAAATGATTTTAAAAATATTTTATAAATATTTTTATGAAATATAAAATATTTCTGCAATCATTTCAGGCATATTTTAAGAACATTTTTAAAACATGAAATGTCACATATAAAAAATATTTTTCTAAAATATTTTATAAAAATGTTTAAAAATGTTTTCAAGCAGTATTTTAAAAATATTTTTAAAACATTTCTAAAATATTTCAAAACATTTTCTTGCAATATTTTAAATATATTTTTGAAATGTTTATAAAGTATTTCTAAAACGTTTGAAGAGTATTCCAAAGAGTAATTTTTATTAAAATGTTTAGAAATATTTTTGTAAAATGTTTTTAAAATGTTTTTAAAATGTTTTTGAAACATTCACAAAGAAAAAAATTCAATTGATTCAACAATTTTTCATGGTTGAAATAGCGCAAACTCTAATATTGTCGAATTGACAACGAATCGTTGTAGAATGGAAGACAGAAAAATCATTATGTTAATAGAACATTTATTTAATCCAATAAGATGTATCATTCATTTATCTATCTATATCAATTAATTTTATTATAAAATATGTTTAAATTAAATTATGGAATATTTAACTCAAAGATATACATATAAACAAAAATGAAAAAAAAGTTTTTCTTCAATTTTTACTTTACCGTATATTTCACAGATGTACCCTCTCTCCTTTACTTGATTCCAATGGTGGATTGGAGAATTCTTTATGCTAATATACTTACACATTTACAAGTTTTCTTAGATTATGAATTTCTGTTTTATACCCGTCATATACCCATCTATAATTATTAGAGAAATTGTCGCTCGCATTCTAACAA
>UELV01138934.1:0-10323 GCA_900490015.1 Megastigmus stigmatizans
GTCATTGCATTTTCCTTATGAAAAAAATTCATAAAGTTGAAAAGTTCAAAATTTTTTAACTTTTTTTCGTGAAAAACACGCCATATTTTTTGCAGGAGTATTTTAACAAAAAATCGGTATCACCATTCGAAAGAACAGTTCAAAATACGTCGGATATCATCTTTTTCCAATTTTTTCAAAGCTTTCTTTTAGTTGAAAAAAGAGCCTTGAAAAAGATATTGAAAATTCGGGGTCTTGGTCGTTTATGGGTTAAAATAGGATAAAAAAGAAATTTGACCTTGAAATGATTTTTTTGAATATTAAGGATGCATCCACGATTTTTTGGAGTATTTTTCCCGTGTATTGTGCAAAAAACTTTCCCTTGCGGACGGGTCTGGTACCTTTAGGGACCATCTGTTCGGTCGAAGTCTTGTCCTGAGTTATACATTCAATATATATATAAAAATACACGATTTAGAGGTCGATTTGTACTGAAAAATTTCCGTCCTTTATAGGTTAATAAATTTAATCTATTTTTTTAATGAAATATATGCGTTATACATCGACCATTAAATTGGCAATACATCAGCAATCTATGGTTTATACACTATGGCTATATCGTATGTGTGCCATCATATATGAAAAATGTTGCCATATATTGTACTAATTTTTCCAGCAACATATTGGCAATAGAAAATATTTTTACGCGGGCAAGTATAATTATATAAAAGAAGTTATAAGGTGTAAAGTAAGTAATTATAGCGGTCGTTGGTTAATACAGGATTTGTGCTCGATATAATTTACCTTTCAAATGTGACAGCAACTTATTCAATGTTTTCACCCCTAAAAATGTCATTTGCGTCATCAACACATTTACTGGCCGGCCACACGGTGATTGCAGCTGTCAGCGCGAAATAAGCATAGGTGCACAATTAAGCTTTGATAAAGATTTTTCATGTAGCGTATAAATAGAATAGAATTCCTCGCTGCGCCACAGCGCCGGAGAATATAATAAAATGTAATCGATGAGCGACAACAAAACAAGTAAAAGGCACAACGGACTGCTGAAAGCAGCAAAAGGATCGAGAGAAAAGCAGCAAGAGAAAGAGTACAAGACGAGAGAGAGAGAGAGAGAGAGACCTTCGTCTGCCTAACAGAAAGAAAGAGAGAGAGAGTTCCACCTCCTTGAGATGATTCGGGCGAAAGCAACGGGGGGCCCTCCTCCTCGTCTCATCTGTGGTTATACAGCGTGTAACCAGTGAGAAGGAAAGAGAGAGAAAGAGAGAAGAGAGAGAGAGTGCAACCCCCGCGGGCGCATTCTGTATCGAATTTGACGACGACTACGCGATGAGCCCAGGTGGTGGAATGAGAATTTGTAGTCTTCCCTCTTGGGACATATGGCCGTATGCTACACTACGCACTCTCTCTTGCTCTCTTGGTCTCTTGCTCTCTGTCCAGAAGAGAAAGCCATGTGCCCCGGTGCAAGCGATGCCGGCTATAGCCCATTATGGGCCCAAGCGAAAATAAAAGCAAACAGAATCATCCCTCTTGCCTCGGCAACCCTCCCGAGGGTATACTCCATGTACCTGCAAACAAATCAATGGAATCTCGCTTTTAATGGCTGTTTAAGAGTGTTAGAATGATGAAACAATGGCGCTTGCTGTGCTGCGAGAGAGAGTTCCTTTTTTCTTTCTTTTGAGGAGCGCGTGGGTTTTTTAGAGTGACAAATATAAGTCATGAAATTGAATGAATATAATTGTTATTAATATCCTTTATCAAGATTAATCAGTTAAACAAAATATGTTGTCGGTATGTTTCATTTGTTTTTTATACTCTATTTCTTTTTCTCTCTTTTTTTTTTGATTGATCAAATATTTACATAATCATGCCTTATGTAGTATATGTATAATATATTTAACAAATTTTTATAGGATGTAACTGACACTGACTAGCCGATCTTTATTGTTTTACCAGATTTTGATTAAATACAATGACACTCTGTACACCATTAAGGGGTTAAATGGGTTTGTAATTTCAAAAAATCCATTTATACTCATTATTTTACCTAATAGTAGGCTATGTCTAGTATATTTTCCCAAAGTTTCAAGTCAATTGAAGTTAAAGTCTAGGAGAGAGAGAGACTTTGGAAATGTCCCTCATTAGGCTAGACCGGCCGGGAGCGATGCACTTTAATCGCGTTTTTCTAAAAACACTATTTTTGAAGACGATGGACGCGATTTCTCAAAAACTAATGAACCTAGCTTATTGAAATTTTACACACTTATTCAAAATAAGATTGACTAGGGATCAAACGAAGTTTTTTTTTCAATTATAACTAATTTTACAAGGTTAAAAGTACAGTGTAAATTATACCATAAATTGTACTATTTTGTATACAACTCTGCCAAAAATTCTAATTTAAATTGTTTTTTAAATCCTTCGTTTAATCACGAGCTATACTTATTTACTAACAGAAAAAATTTGGTTTTTTAATTTCAGATAAAGCTATCATGAGTTATCCTGATCACCGCGAGGACACATTTTTTGAGAGTGCCTCCAGTTAAATTTTCAAAAATTATTAATGAATATTTTTTTAAATATTGTTTAAATGTTGCTCTTTCATATGGTTCAAATTTGTTTTAACTTCCGAAACCTATGTAACCCCTTACATATAAATTAACGCGATGCATGAATACTATATTTAAGGTAAATGACCCAGTGACTGGACACGATGCGTTCGACCAATCATAATCATGGAAATCGTCCAGACACTGGGGGTGGAAGTAAACATATTAATTTGAAAATAATTTAATTATATTTTATGGCATATTTGCAATTCCCATATCATATTAATTATAAGTAGGACTAAGTAGAACTTTACATATATTCAATAAGGTAAAAGATCCAGTGGATGGACACTTAAGAATACGTACTAGTGACACTTAAGAACACGTACTAGTGATTACTATAATTATTATTATAATTATTATAATAATAATTTCATTGCAAAGATATTCCAAAATTTACAGAATACTAAACCAGGAAAAGAAGACAGGGTGGATAATATAGTTCATTTCGGCGTAAACTCAAAAATACGCCCATTTATGATGATGCGATAGCCGCTTTGAAGAAGCAGCTCCTTACCCGAGACTACTTACATCGGTTTAATTTAAAAGAATCTTGACATTTCATTAGTTTCCGACAAACATTGTACAGATGTTTCTTATTAACTTATAGGTAGGTACGATAAATGAGTTAAAAATAAATGTAAAAGGACGAAATTATCAAAGCAATATATAATTATAATTATCGTTACCTTTAGATGTTGGTAGATACGTCTTTAAGAATGTTTAGTTGAAGAATACAAGTCTGTATTTTCCTGAATTTAAAAAGCGTGCGCGGTCACTTTTTGAGTGCATACTAATTGCTTATACACACAATTAATTGAAAACATCATTATCGCGTAATCTACAATTCCAAGATCTGTTGATTACAGGCTTCAGTATCTAAGAGTAATCTTGACTTTGTCACTTCCTTATCTCCATAACAGCAGGAAAATTCATCGAGTGGATCAGATGAAAGGCCGTAACCATCAATATGTAGATTCCACCAATCGATAGAAAAGAAAGAGTGTTAAGTAAAACCGACAAGTCTTGTATTACGAACAGCGGGCGTCACAATATCTACACGCTCAAAGCCTACACTGCCCTACACGCGGGCAATCGGCTATATTATACGAAGGAGGGAAGAAAAATGTTAAGAGGTAAGGGAGGGAGAGAGAGAGATAGAGAGAGGGAGGGAGAAAGAGATGAGTAAAAGCCTTTGGGGAAGGATAATTAATCACAATGGTGCTTCTGCCATCGAAACTGAGTATTAAAGTGTCATCGTCGGCTGAAAAAAGCCAAAAGGGCCCCGAGAGCGACAGAGAGAGAGAGAGAGAGAGAGAGAGAGAGAGAGAGAGAGTGAGGCTCTCCGGCCTATACCTGTGACGACGATGATGATGAGGCTTTCAGGTAGCGGGGGACTTCTTTGACCTTTACCCGGGGCTGTCCATGATCCTTTTGATCCTGTGTGCAGCAGCAGCAGCAACAGCAGCACTTTCTGTCTTTTCTGGTCAGTCAGTATAAGAGCTGGCGAGCGGCTTGGAGATTCCTGCGTGTGTTATAATATAGTCGAGTGGCGGCAACAGCAGCAGCACCGGACTCTCGTCAGCGCGCGAGTGGGCGTATATGAGGTCTGTGCGGCTCCCGCTATTCATTTCTCTCGCACACCAGCCTCCTCCGCACCGAAAACTCTCTTTCTCTCTCTCTTTCTCTCTCTCTCGAGAGGAGACAGATTGAGAATGGGAAGAATTAATAAGTGACATCTCGAGAGAAAAGGTTTTACGCGCGGCGGCCCCTCATCTCTTTCTCTCTCTCTCTCTCTACTAGCCTCAGCTCTTTTATATACTCTTTTTCCTCTATTCTCTTGATCTCCACTGTGTCTTTTCTCGCGGTCACAAGAGCTCCCCTTTTTCGGCACGAGCTCCACCTATTCCTCGTTCTTCTTCTTTTTCTTCTTTTTTTTTTCTCCCTTCAGTGCGCTCTGTCCTTCTCTCAATTCAACGCCTCGACTCTCATCATCGTGTCTTAAAGGCGTGCAGCGAGCGACGAGAGAAAGAGAGAGAGAGAGAGAGAGAGAGAGAGAGAGAGAGAGAGAGAGTAGAGCACACACAATGCCCCGAGATATTATATATGGACAGTCGGTGCTGCTGCTTCTGCTGTTGCCGCTGCCACATGTATAGCACTTGGCTTGGCTTCTACTCCTCCCTCCCTCCCTCTCTCTCTCTGTCTCGGCAGATAAAAAAGGGATTAGAGCTGCAGGGTCCGCTCGGAGAGATGCGTCGAGCGCCTAATTAGCGATTGCGTGGTGGCCTTTGGCCTTCTGGCCTTTGTCCGCTCGAGCGATCGCACAGTACAGCCAACCAATTTCCCTTTTTTCCGGCTGTCTGCGCATCCTTCTCTCTCGGTCTCCGCTCTCTCGAGAATTTCCCTGAAAGAAAGCTGGCTCCGCGGTGGCAGGAATTCACCGTGAAAGAGAGTCTGTGGTTGGATCGTCGGTCTATGGCTCATTTCCTTTTTCGTCGAATCAGTCGAGCGCGCGCGGCAGCAGGTCGCGCGCGCTTCGCTGCGATGTTGATCGATGTCTCTGCGAGCAGAAATGGATTTGGGAGGAGGCGGAGAGGGGGGGAGTGGGGGGGAATCCGATACTTTCGGAAGAGCCAAGGACTAGAAGGCCGCCTATACACATGCATATATATTATGTATATTCCGCGGGAGCGATTGACGAGGCATCGGCGGAACAGCGATAGCTGGTATATACATATATACGCGTGCGCACACGCATGACGAGTCGTCGAGCGGTGAGATAGGTATATATAGAACTAGAGAGGAAGAGAGCGAAGCTCACGGGACGTATGCATACAAAGACGCGCAAGTGGGGTTCGGAAACCGAGAGAGTCGCTCTCTTCTTCCCACGAAGTGCGATTGATCATCGGATCGATCCTTCATGGATGTACATATATACATGAAACACGTACATGTATACCTGAGACGAGGACCTGTATATATGTACATATGTATATATATATAGACACACGTCCAATTTAGCGATGCATACGCACAACGGCTACATATCTATATATGTGCAGGATCGAGCTCTGCTCTCCGGCACGTCTCGCTGGCCCGCGGGGTCGAGCGACGACGACGTGGCGAACCGATATCCTTACCCCCTTTAAGTATATATATATATATATATATATGTACCCTTATGCTATAACCGCGCGAGTGCATTCACGTGTGCAGTGCACTACCGCCACCAAAGCTGAGCTGCACAGACTGCCGAGTCTCGTCTCTCCCTCTCTCTCTCTCTCTCTCTCTCTCTCTCTCTCTCTCTCTCTCTGTGATGAGCTGTTTCCTCGGATCCTCGATCTCTCTCTCTATCTGCGAAAGACGCTCGGCGTCTTCTCGCGTGTGATTGGGGATGGTATGTGTGGAATGACGGAAGATGATGCTGCGCGCGGTGAGGAGAGCTGTTTGATGTTTGCGCGGTTGGGGAGGGGGATAGGAAGTGCAGCGACTATGGTTGATGTTGAGATCGCGGTGCGCAGGATGGATTAGTTCAAAATTGCTTTTTACCTTTGAGATGATACAATTGGGGTGAAACTATCGCAGTGGCACCCTGCTCTCATTTTTAGGTGCAACCTGACAAATTTACGATGATTTTCAATTATGTTCAACTGGAAATCGAACTTTGTTTGGGACGTGATTATGCTCAAAAATTTATACGCAGCTCATCATTATGGCTTCATTCTCTCTTTTTATGAAAACTCTAATTATTGATTTGTCAAAGTGAGAATGGAAATTATGGCATTTCAAACGACTATCACATTCATTCGAATTAACCTGTTTTTACCAAAAACCTAAATTATGATAAACATTATTTTACCAAGCCAATTTCTATATGTGTGAAAAAGAAAATCTAAGTCGATTGAACTATGATGATGCAGTCAAGAAATGTAGGTTAGCGATTCTTCATTGGAAAGTCTATATACAAAAATAAGCTTTGATTATTCAATAGTTTTTGAAAAAAAAAAAACGAGCTCATGTTATGTATTTTGGTCGGCGGCATAAGTGATTCATCGAATTGATCGAATGACCCGGCAATGGCATGAATGAATCGTAAATGGCTTCTACATCTTATCTACAGCTTTGGATAATGTGATTTCTCATAACTTTCTTAATGCGTCGAAGAGATAAAAAAAGAACGACAAATCGCTTTTGAATTATAGCGAAATTAAGCGCGTTTTATCAATGGGCTAGTCACATACACATACCTAAACCGCGGTTACATAAAAAGGATCAAAATGACTAATTGAGAACAAGTTGTATGTATTTTGTTTTTGCAACGCCAATACGATATAAATTTATACATGCATCATTTAAAATTGATGTGTTTTTGATTATTCTCTATTTCTAGAAGTTAGTACATTTCTCGGAATATTAAAATCGATACGGACTCCATTATGGAATTGTTAACTTAACATCTATGTGTGTGTGTATACATATATACCGATGCAAAAGTGATTTTTTTGGTCGGTAATGGTTTTGAATCCTTAAAAAGTTCGGACGCGTGGGTCTAAGAACATTGATAAATTTTTCCCATAAAATTCGTTGATGTCTTTCGAACGGTATTCAATCAACTCGCTTCGAGGACTGACAATCCTATTATAATAATGAAATATAGTAGCACAGAGTGCCAGTAAAAAATGCAGTTTCGATAGATCCAAGAGAGAGAGAGAGAGAGAGAGAGAGAGAGAGAGAGAGAGAGAGAGAGTCTGGTCATCTTTGCTCTCTTACACACCATCTGCTCCTTCGTGACGAATAAACAATGGATGAGTTATGTGGAGGAGCAAGAGAGAGAAAGATAGAGATATGTGTGTGTGTGTGTGTATAAGTATATACCGTTGATGAAAATAAAAAGTAGAGCTCATAAAATAAGATACGAGGCGTCTGCGGACCATCGACAAGGTTCTCATAAATAATTCAATCGGGGCCGTCGCAAACCGCGGGAGTTTGATGGGACTCGGCGTGAAAATATGCCATTAACGCGCTCTCGACGCAGCCTAGCTATGCTGCAGACCAAAATGCCATCTAACCATTCGTGCAAAGCTGAGATAAAGTAAATCTTTGCTGTTCTTTGAAAATGTGTTTATTGCAGTGCTGAGGTAAATTATTCACTTTTAAGATGTTGGAGAGAGAGAGAGAGAGAGAGAGAGATTTGATTATTTTTGAGAAAGTGTATAGTGCAATTAATTGTTTAGCGAAAAAGCAGACTCAAGGAGGTATGCGCGGCTGTTGAAAATAATCTTGTGACATATGCTATTTGTAAAAGAATATATATATCATTATTTATTCAAATGACAACATTTGATTAAACGGTTGTCAAATAAATAACTTTTGAATGACATTAGTAAATTTTTGCGACAAACGTTATACAGAAACGCTCTTCCACCTTTTATTTTCGTCATATCAAAAATTCCGCTTAACTTTACTGAAAGATTTACACAAAATATTCTTAGCATTTCGAAAGCATAAAAAACCACCCTATAAGCAAATCCATATAGTATGGCCATGCAGCCCTTAACCGTTACGCACATCCGTTCAGCAACGATCGCAAGTAGTTTTCTTAGTTGCGATCGTAGTAACTTACATCGATGAGTCAGCGTATAGGATGAGGTAACCGTGCGGAAGTACACGTCAAAACAGTCCACGCGATGGTATACATCTATCCTTAATGCGCCTCGAACTGAACACACTCTTACCGCGCGCGCGGCATCCTCGCGTTTAACGACTTGTCGCTGCATCGTCATGCGAGTATCAGCCGCTATATCTATCAGTCGCCCAGAAGAATGCTACATATTCACCGCAGCACGTGCGTATCTGCATATATATACTGCACACTTCCTTTTCCTATTATTATGAAACGGTATATATGTATATCGCCATTTTAATTTCACCACCCAAAAATCTTCGAAGATAAGCTCTATACAAAAAAATTGTTTATACAAAAGTTGTTTAGGATAGTGGGAGCCATCTTTCTGCATTATTGATTAAACCTTGATGTCAATTTTCAATGTCATTTGAAGGTCAAAGTGATTTTTTTTCAATGGGTACCCCTAAATTTTACGTTAGAAATGATACTTTTTAATTTGTTAGGGTGACCTTCAGAGGGTCAAACAAAGTCAAATCAAGGTTAAATATTGAAAAATTGTCCAGAAGCTGTCTTCTCCGAACTTTAGAGGATTTATGGGCAAAAAAACGTTCGAGTAGGCTTGAGGGCCAAGTTATTTGAAGGTCAAAGTGAAAAATCTTAAAATGAAAAATCTTAAAATGAAAAGTCTTACTTTCGTCTCTAATCTTACTCTTAGCGTTATCCAGAAACCACGACGTGGACGTAGCAAGTTCTGTTTCCTTTCGGGTGCTTGTTTACAGTGAGTTCCCTTGCGTCTCACTATTATAACAATTATTAAAACAAAACAATAATAAACAATAGCAACTTTAACAATATTAAAGCAAATGTTCAAAGGTGCTGCACCATCTTGCTGTAACCACATTCTTTGTCTTGTTGCTAAATTGACATTCTACAACATCTCTGGAAATCGATCTCTAAGTAATTCCAAACAGCTCTGTCTATCAACATTTCTTTCAAAATAATAAGGGCCAATCAAGTAACCATTTATACCCCGCCTTACCATACGGCTCCATCGATTTTGATGGTCTACAGTTCAGTGCCAGTGGGGATTTTCATTTGACCAGTAGTGGTCTTTGTGCCTATTGAGTTGTCCATTACTATAAAATGTAGCATCAGAAAACATCACATATCTAAAAAAAATCAGAATTATCTTCTACCATTCTTACCCATTGACCCATTGGCAAAAATGAATACGTTAAAGTTATGTAGTAAGCATGATATAAGAGCTCTCATAATTCTTAAACCCGTTCATCATGGTACACCAATTTCTCTATCAATTTGGTGACTGTTAATGTGAGGATCAAGATGAGTAGTTGCTAGGATAATCATAACACGAGAATCATTTTCGTCGTATTAATGGCGACTGCGTTGACGAGTAAGATGCGCCCACTGCGAGCTCTTTCGGTTAATGTGCGTATCGCCACATGATTGGGACATCTCCGAAAGGATAGGGTTTAGCATACCGCTGTGCCGCTGCACGGTAATTGTTATAACATTTTCCTAAAACCATTATCATATCAATAATTTTATTAGCAGGATAGTCAGCCAAAACGTAAATTTTAGTTCAAAATAAGACTAATCTGTTAAGTTTTAAACTCAAGAAACAATAGTATCATAAACGAATACTAAAACGATGACTAAATTGTCACTTAAACGTAAGTGTTTCATTTATGTATTTATGATCCATTTGCAAAAACTAATAACATGACGAAATCTCATAGATAATTAACCTAAATATTTAACTATTATATGACTCAAATTTAAAATATTTGTCTTCTGAAATTGACTATAGTAAACATCAAATATTTATTTCAATTCATAAAATCTAAATATATTTTTAGATATGATCTTCTTCACTCTTACGTAAAAAATGTAAATTTAAAAATGAAGTACTAGTGAAAGTTTATCTTGGTCTTAACCCATTAACGACCAAGACCCCGAATTTTCAACAACTTTTTCAAGGCTTTTTTTCAACTAAAAAAAAGGTTTGAAAAAATTTTAAAAAGATCATATCCGACGAATTTTGAGCTATTCTTTCGAATGGTGATACCC
>UELV01138937.1:0-10665 GCA_900490015.1 Megastigmus stigmatizans
GAGAGAGAGAGAGAGAGAGAGAGAGAGAGAGAGAGAGAGAGAGAGAGAGAGAGAGAGAGAGAGAGAGAGAGAGAGAGAGAGGTTTGATGCTTCCCGCACATGTTGCCTGTACTCGTACAGCTATATAGTCGATATTATATAGAAGCGCTTTGATAGGTCGTTCACACAGAAATATCGTGGGCGTAAAGCTCACGCGCATGCGTGCGATATGTTATATATATGCGAGAGAGCGAGAGAAGCGTAAAACTTGCGGGACGTGTGACGTGTATATATACACGGAAGAGATGTGTGCTTTTGCGCCGAGAGATATATAGAAATTAGATCGCTATTTTAGAGAGATACGTTTAGCTTTCGTACTTTTGTAACGAGGGGCTATTGCTTTTGAAATATAATTTTACGGTAAACGTATGTATAGCGGTAAATTCAGGCTCACTGATCGTTCAAAATATGCTCCTCTCTGTAATAGATGCTATGCATTTATTTTGGATTAATTAAAATAAATAATTAACGGCGAGGCAAGCGTAATTCGAAACGTATATACGAATATATAAAAAGCGCGCGGGAGGTGGTCGTTGCCACCTCTTGGAAAAGAGAGCAAATTTGAAATATACCGTGCGCTGCGCTGTGTGTCTGTGTATGCAACAAAAACGCCACCCCTCGACTGCGCTTCGAGAATTAATAAATATTGCGTAAAAGCGGAATAATCAACATCATCATAATAATTGATTACAATAACGCGCCGCGCGCGTTTTCGCTTATCCGCGCCCCGCTGGAATATTGGATTTCCAAATTCATCGTGAATAGCGGCGAGTTTTCTCTCTCTCTCTCTCTCTCTCTTTCTCTCTCTTTCTCTCTCTTTCTCTCTCTAACTACTTTCCATTTAAACTCACCACAAACTCTTTTTATGCATTGCATAATACAATTTTGTCAATGCTTTACTTTGTTTTATTTTTACATAGTTTTATTTTAAATTATTTATTTTAATTATTTACTTCTAATAAGTAATTTTTTACTGGCTAAAATATGCCGCCAAAACTCAATTTTTTTGTAAATACATATATATGTTATAGACTTAAAACTGTATAAACTGCATGTAATGCATATGGGCCAAATGAGGTTCTACCTCCCGACCCCTAAATAAAGTTATCAATCAATCAATCTCTCTTTCTGTCTCTTTTGTACTTGAAAAAAGAACGTACGTAACACACACAAATAACAACGATGAATGGGCCAGACATGCGTGATTCGCAAAAAAGAGAGAGGGATGTATAATCATCGATAATGAAGATTACAATTTATTTGGTCGGATAAAATCCGGTGTAGCTGGGTATATGCGAGAACCCGTGCGCGCGTTTGTATAAAGTTAGGCGGAAACGAACGATTGTTCGCCGAAACGAGCAGAGCACTTCCATTATTACTGTATTTCAGAGCTCGACTCTCTCTCTCTCTCTCTCTCCCTGTCGCAGATGTGCGATCGCAAAATTTCACGCTCGCGCATTTTGCTATTGCGTATCTGCGTCCCGCAAAATGCACTTGTATATATATATATATATATATACACGTGGCGCGGGTGAGTAGTCGACTGGCGATGTTTGTACATTTATGTGTGTACATACGCGCGCTTTCGCATGTGCAGCGCGAGTGCCGGGAAAAATTATTGCCCGGACCGGAGTGGAAATCGATAACAAATGCTAAGAGTAATTGTGCACTGTATTGTGAAAAAGTGTGTGCAGTGGTGGAAATTTCGAATCGATGTTCAATGAAGAATATTTTAATTGAAGCAATTATATGAAACAACGAAATTTCAATGATTACGGGACTGTTTGCTTTTATTGCTTTTGCGGAGAAGATAAAAGTGTTGTAATTTCAAATGTGAACTAAAATGTTTTCTTTTGTAAAACTGTAACGAACAATATTAATTTTAAACTATTACCAATTTTACGTTTTACTAAAGAAAAAAAAAATTGTACGACGCCTTTGATGATCGGACACGAGCACTCGTGTCTCATATCGTGCAAAAAGATCCGCACTTTTTTTTTTATTTCCACGTCTATAACATCGAGTTAGTGTCGCGTGCTCTCACGCAGACCGGTGCGACGCTTCAACGTCGTTTACACGTACAGGTACAGATACAGACTCACGTATATGTATATATATTTGCTCAATGGGGGTTTATAATACCCGGTTGTGCGCCAATTACACGTAACGTCGGCTCGTTCATTCTGCCGCGTGATTACCAATGCATATCGCGGGTACTGGTCAGTGCTGTACGAAATTGTATATATATATACGCACGCATGCATTGCGCGTAATTTAACGATGTACAAGCCTTGTAGAAATTAGGAGTCCTGGAAAACACACATATGTATATATATCTCGGTGGTGTCGAGTAATTTTTGTCGTGTCTGCAATAATAGCTCTTTCAGTTATTTTTTATTATCCTCACACTTGATACTCTTTGCATAAAATTTTCACTTGTATATATTTAATGAAATATTTATCATTCTGATGAACTTACCCGTGTTGCCCATCACTTAACCAAAAAAAAAGAGAGTCTCACCGAAATTTACCCGCGCGATTAATCGACGAAGTAGCTCCCACGCAGAGACCGGATGCCGAAAATTCACGACACTCCCGTATTCTCCGAAGGAGTTATATCCCTCACTCTCTATCTCTCGATTTCAATTTCGCTGCCGCGCGCGTTATCCCCGCTGGCGCATCTAGCGTTGCCGCCGACTCTCTCGACCGAGTTTCACTGCTGCCACTGCTCGCGCAAGAAGACAAATAGGCAAATCCCATTTTCTCGCCCCGAGGCTCTCTCTCTCTCTCTCTCTCTTTCTTTCGCCGATTATGTCGGTTGTATTCTGCGATCGATCCAATATCCCTTGCCTTGTGATACACACAGAGACTCGCGCATGGAGAAGAAAAGGAGGGAATAAAAGAGAGAGAGAGAGAGAGAGAGACGAGCTGCGACATGCGGTTTTTCTTCTTCTTTGCGGATAATGCCTTGTCGATGTCCCTGATGGCTAAAGTGGGTGGGATGCGCGCGACGTGTATATACAGCCAATTGATTTTCCCTGACTGCTGATGGAAGTAGTCTGCGAATTGTTTTCTCTAGTTTTTTTTTTGCTCTCTCCTTCCTTGTTCTTCTAAGAGGCATATTTACGTTCGATTTGCTGACTTATTCATCGTCAAGCGGGACGCTGTAACTGACGCTTTTATACTCCGCATTTTCTTTTGTAATCGATACCCACAATGGGGGACAATTTTTATGCAAAAAAAATCTTCTTTTTTTTTAAAGTATATATGTACATTAAGATGCAGGATAGATTAAGCTCGCGATTGTCAAGCGATGATACAGAGAAAGAGAGAGAAGCGAAAACGTTATCGATGTCTTTGATCAATTATAAAACGGATTCAGAGTGGACAGCCTCTGCATGAATACCGGCTCGCTCGCTCAATCACCGATTCTCATTATCAGACCACTAAGGAAATAATCGCCGGCAGATCAAAATACGCTCTCTCTCTATCTCTCTCTCTCTGTTTTGCTCGTTCTATATCAATTTCGACTCTCCACAAAATCATACGCGCACACACACACTATGTACATCCTACCATTAAAATCCGTATACACAATATATATTAGCCGATAAATTGATCAAACGCATTCGTCTCTCGTTCACCGCTTACATAAATAATATCCACATACACCAAACGCCCGTGCGCTATGCATTCTTCTATTTTTTTTTGTTTGCTCGCGTATACGTGTACATACATACACGCGCGATTTCGAATCAAATCCCAATAAATCGTCGCGGTCGAATCAATACACGCGAATGGCAGTGCCGCGGGTACACATATATACAGTGGACACAGCGTCGAATGGCGATTTTATGACCGCGTGTGGATTACATTTTACAACTACACAACTGCCTACGCGCTATGCACAGAAATATCCTTTATATTATTTCTCTCTCTCTCTCTCTATATATATATATATATACGCCCGAAAAGCTGCACATGCGTGGCCAAAGTTAACATAGAGGTCCAGACCGCCGCTTTAACTTTAATATATACACATATATACTGCAGCAGGCCTGTTTACGCGCGCGCGCGACTTGCCCTATGTGTGTGTGTGTCTGTGTGTGTGTGTGTGTGTGTCTGTGTGTGTGTGTGTGTGTCTGTGTGTGTGTGTGCAAATATTATTTCTGCTGGGCGAATAAATAGCTTATTGATCATTACGAAATGACAGAGTGAGCGTGTGTGTGTAACACTACTGCACACCCCGCGCGTACACATATTATACACACAGACACACACACAGGGTCTGGGGGAAAAAACTTTCCACGCTTCGTGTCTTACACAGCTCGCCTACGTGCGACGAGGTACAAATTTCCTATGTGTACTTACCTACTCATTACCTTTTTTACTCGTACGTCTGCTGTGTGCTGCTGCTGCTGCTGCTAGTTCTGTGTCTGTAATTATGCAGAGGGATATAAGTACACAGCCGTGTATATGCTGTTGAATTATGCGCTTCAAATTGGGTAAAAATGGAATGGTGAAACATGCTAATGCAATAATTAGGTGTACTTTTTCTTTGGATCTGATAAAAATGCTCGTGATTTATTGAAATGTTATAGGGATAATTACGAGGTTATTTTAGCTCTCGGGCAAGAACTGATTTGTTTTTACTGCTGCCTTCTTTTCAGTTGAGAAGAATTAGTGTCCCACTGTCGAGTTAGATTGAAAAAAAGATCTCATCGTTATACTCGCGCATAAAAAGTTAATTGATCTATAGAAAAAATATTATCAGTATAATACACAATACGTCGAACTCCTTTGTTTCAAAATTTGCAGCGCGCGCAAAAGTGACAAACGCCCGAGCATTTGTACATAGAGATAAAAGGGGCGGAGAAAAAAGTGTAAAGAGCGAAAGGAGGTGCGAGCACAGCAAATAACGCGGTTATTGATCGATCCTCCTCCCCTCGATATATAGATATATAGTCTTCTACATATTGAGCCCACAACCAGTGAATCATGTACAAAGACTCAGGCCAGATACGAAGTTGCGAAGAAAGCAGTTGCTCGCGGCTTGTTATATTTACATTTGACGTTGCAGAATCATAAGTTCACTGTCAAAATCTGCTCGAGCAATAGAATTGTAATTTACAATATTGCATACAGTCATTTATTAGTTTTGATAATTCCATTCGAACTATAATAACTATATATTCGGTGTTAAATAAAAAGTACGGATTTTTTAGTGTTTTATGAAAAAAAAAAGAAAAAAATACATCGCCTAGATATTTATAAAAAAAATAAAAATATATTGGAATCACCACATAAAAGCGACGTATAACTTAATATCATTGATCTGCTGGCGCAATAAAAGGGAAATAAAAAGAATTTCTATTTCAGCGTCGGACGGCGCGCATCAAAAGAGTATCTAGTGGCATCGAGCGTTACATATATATGCCATATTTCGAAAGTTGAATCTGTTAAAATATGCGCCTGCCGATATTTGCAGTCGTCACTGGATATGCCAAAGATTTTGATATCCCTGGCACCCGCGTGCGCACGTGGAAAATATATATCAAAAGCTCGTTGTGCGTAGTTATTTTGGAATAGTATTTCATATCTGAACAAAATAACATTCAAAATATATATTCGATAAAATTCTTATTTCGAATCGGCTACTATCGATCTACTCAAAATTAAAAAGGTATATATGCGCTTTAGCTAAAAGTCAAGTACAGTTCAAACAAACCATAAAAAAAAAAAGTCACAGCTCTATACATTGCACAGAATAAAATTTCCTCCTCCTCAAACAATAAAGCCCTGCCTTCATCGTACACACACACATATATATATATATCCCACATCCCAGGCGCAACGTTCGATCCGACACAGCTACAGCGTATATATACAGTATAGAATATACCCCTCCGATCCGAAAGTCCGCTGACTCGGTCGGTTAATTCCTTAAATGCCCTAACACGCTTCATTCTCCGCTCGTCCCATCGTGTTTGCTCGACTGCTCTCTCTCCTCCATATATTCTCCCCCTTTTATAAACCATCATACATACAATATAACACACGCTCATCCTTCCCTCGTCCGTATACCACCACGCGTATAAAGTCCAACGGCCGACGTGATCTTCCGATACATATCGTTCGCGTTACTTTTGTGTCGCAGAGCATATATATATATATATAGAGGAAGTGCGCGCGGCTCGAACAATGGGTGTGCGCCCTCTCTCGATTGTCACCGAGCCCCATTTTTGCGCGCGCGCTCGCCCTTTTTTCTCTCTATCTCCAAGCCCGTCTATGGCCTCTTCCTTCTTTTGTGCCGAGGCTCTCTTTTGCGATTTACAGGGGCAGCTTTCGCTTCGATGAGAACGTGAAAAGTGCAAAATTAAGCCGCTGTCGGAACGAATTTTAATTGAATGGTCATATACCGGTGTTGGTTTCTTCTTCTTTTTTTTTGTGAGAGTGAAGTGGGTTTGATTAATGGTTTTATCTTGATGGGGTTCAGATTTCATGTTGTTATCTCGGATGGTTTGTCTACGCTTAGAGCTTGTTTTCATATTGCGCTCGTATTTAGGGCATCCTAAAGCTTGCCATCTCGCATCGATGATTTTTTTTTAGTAATTTTTAATTTCGTCAATATTATAGCGTTTAGTTTTAATAATTATTATGTACCTACATATTATTTTCCCATTCATTAAAAGTGGTTCAATCTTTCCACGCAAACACGCACACGCAACAGTCCTCTCCGTATGTCAAAGATAAACGATACACCTTTAAAAAAGAAAGAAGATAAACAACGGCGTCACGTCCCATGGAAGATAAACCAATTGTCGTGTACGTTGCAAAACCACAAAGTCTCGCTGCTGCAACACCAACAGAAAGAAAGAAAGAGACAGAGAAAGAGAGAGAGAGGGTGAGACTACCTACAAGACAAAAAAGAAGGTGGAAAAACTCATTGGACTCCGGTATTGATAAATCTCGCGCCATTACAAGCGCAATTGATTTATCGCGCGCACGTGAGCAGAAACGTTTTTGTTGCGTCTATCGTCTCTCTCTCTCTCTTATTATACTCTCGCGTGGCCTTCGTGGTGTCGCTCATTTAGCTACCGCACACGCATACTCCTCTCTCTCTGGTCATAGAAAACAATCGATCGGCTCTTTTGCAGCCCATGCATGTGCATACTCGGCTATATGTATAGTATATAAGAATAGGTCTCTCGCGGGCAAAAGCGATTGAACGGAAAGGCGAGCGAATTGAAAAGAGAGAGAAAAAAGAGGAGCGCGCGAACGCGTTGAACAAAGAAGGCATGCTTTAAATATTTACGTATCACTTGTGTATGTGCAGAGCGCGGGACTAAGTGAGATGTAAACCCGCGCATAATAGATGCAAGGTTCTAGGCCAGCCAACACATACACACATATACACGTACAGAGCAGCAGCGTAATGATGTGCGCGGCTGATTATACCCCTAGAAAACTCCTCCTTACGCTTTGTCTCCTTTCTATATAGAATATTCCCTACTCTTCGCGGATAATAGCACCAAATTGAGCTTTTACCTTCTTTCTCTCGATTCTTTTTTTTTATACGATCGCTTTATTTTCTTTTTTTTTTATCTCCGGGGGAAATACGAGCGCGTGGATTCGCGAGTTATTAAATAGTCGTTTATCGTTTTATTTATTCTTCTTCTTTCGCTCGTTCTCTCTCTCGCTCTCTCGTTTTTTTTTTATGACTATATCTGGTGTGCGGGTAGTGGAGAGTGCGATGACGGTGGTGGTGGTGCGCTGAGCGTTCGATTGTCTGCCGGAATACTTTTGGTTTATATTTGTCCTCTCGCGTTTCCGCGAGCGATTGAATATCGGAGTCTCTCTTTTGTCGAAGCGAGTCGAACTGCGATACCTAGAGAATATTACGTAGCCATCGGCAGTTTTGTATATAGTTGAAAAATGTTCAAAATGTATGAGTCTTTAAAACGATATTATCTTTCTAGGTTCTACACTAGCTTTAATGTTTAATAGGAAAATTCGATTGCGAAGCCAGTGGAAATTTTTATATGTGGTCAGAAATTGAACAATCCATGCAAACAATGGACTTTTATTTAACTATATGGATTAAATACATTGCAGAATTTATTAATTACAAAAATTGCAGTCGCGGTAGAGGGTCATTACGAAACGAGCGAAAAAATATTACAAGAAAAACCGTTCGCGTTACATTTAGCCAAAGTTCGTTTCAATTATCAGCCTTCAATTATCTGCGAACATTAACCGTCGGTCGCTCCCCTTCGCCCCCATCTCGTATTAATCATCACAATTAAGTCATAATCAAACAAATTTCTCCCGAGGGGCCGTACGCGAAAAAGTACGTACTATATATATATATATATATATATGCCCTACCCGAGCAAAATTACTTCCTCGAATGATTCTTTCTTTCTTTTTACTTTTTTTTTAATCTTCCATCGCTCTTTCTTCCTCTCGCTCAAACATTTAATACTCCCGGCGAAATGATAACTGCCACGGGGAACTTTAATAACGGAACGCGGGGCTCGCGCACGCGTATTTGTGTGGAAGTGTATAAGGGGCGAGGCGAAACTTTGGGCGCAAGAAATATTTCGTTCGTAAAGAAGACCGCAGGGCGGGTTGAAGGAAACCGGAGAGTTTCTTAAGAGAGGGAGGGGAAGGGGCAAACTCACGTGAAACCTACTTCTTGGCGAATACGGTATAAAGGTATAAGGCGCTGGCGAGTTTAAGTTGGGGTATAAGGGAGAGCGGAGAGAGAGAAAGAGAGAAAGAGGGTTGAAACATGCCTGAGCGCGAAGAAACTGAAGAGCAGCGGTGGTCGCGGCATCTCATATTACTTTAAGGAAGCCAGGTTTTTTTTTCTATTTTTTTTTTCGGCTCTGCGATTTTTTTTTGTTCACTCTCTTTCTTCTCCTCTTTGGCTTTGCCCTCTTTCGTTGGAACGTTTTTGCCCAAATTGTTTTCTTTTTAGGCGTTGAAAGTCTGCTGCTTCCCTTATACACTAGAGTTTGTGAAGCAATTGGTAATTTATTTAGTTGAACGAATTTACAAAATCGTTTAAATGAAAATAATTGAGTGTAAGTGAAAATTGATTAAAATTTGATTCCGAACACTCGAGACAAGGCCATTTTACCTATACTGGACAAAAGAAATCATGAGAGAATTGGATGAGCGAGAGAAATAGAGAAAGAGAGTAAAGAGAGAAAGGCATCACTCGACAAGACCAGAAAACTATCTTTCCCAGGATAATTTAAGATGTTGAGGCGTAACAGCTCTCGAGCCCGGCAATTAGCGAGTAGTGTGCTGCGCAAGGGAAAAGCAATGGTCTCTCCCCTGTCTCTCCTACCATCGACATATATCTATATACGTACCAAGGGATAGAGCGAGAAACTAAAAGGGGAAGGCGAGAGGAAGAGAGAGTGAGAGAGAGAGAGAGAGAGAGAGAGAGAGAGAGAGAGAGGAGAATGAGAAACCCACCTCTCAATGGTCGGGGTCGATTGCGATCGTCGAAAGCCTTAATTGTATTATACGAGCCGGGCTTTCTCCCCCCCTCTCTCTCTCTCTCTCTCTCTCTATCTCGTTCCCTCTTTCGTGCGAATTATCACCGAGGGGGAGAGAACTACGACGACGACGAATTAATCCTGAAATCGAAGGGCTTCAGGCTATTTAGAGATGCTCGCACGTACATACACCTACCCATACACTCACACACACATAACGCGTATATATATACAGAGTCGCTTCATTTCCTGCTGGTACGCATCGTTTGGCTGCTGTTCTTGGCTGCTGCCTGCGGGCAATAATGCATCCGGGATTCTGGATATGTCGATGTGTGTGCGTGTGTGTGCTGTGTGGTGCGTGTCTGTGTGTCGCCATGGGAGAATCGAGAAGCCTCGAAGTTACCCGGCCATCGTTTTTCCTCCCTCTGTTCATTCTCTTGTTGACGAAGCAGCAGCATTGGCATGGGTGCCTCAAGGGATTCGTTTTTGCGCAGGGATCGAGTATACCTACACGCGTTTTTACGCTTGGCGAGAAGGTGAATCGAGCGATCCACGATGCTTCGTTTGCCGAGAGTTCTCTCCTTCCTTATATATAAATCTCGAGGATATAGATGTTGTGCATTTCTGCGGCAGTTGAAAATATTGTATGCTGCAACGTTTTTCTGCTTTCTGTACTCGGAAGTCGTATGATATACAGTTTATTGGAAGCTCCAATTCGAAGGACAGACTGTTACCTCGGCATTATCCGCGTCTAATTGCGCATCTGTAACAACAAGCCTCAACTCCAGTCTTACACCGTTGTACAACCGCATCGCTCCCAACCCAAATACCGATCGTGTGCAAAAAGTGGTTCAAAATTAATATGCAAATGAGAAATTATGAAAAAGAGGGAAGCGGCTCGTTGACGCTGTATTGGAAATGCGCGCACGATGAATCGACGTGTACGCATATATAAAGCTCTTGTGTGTGTGTGTGTGTGTGTGTGTGTGTGTGCGCGCGTGTGCGCGTGTGCCTCCGAGGGTCCTAAGGGGGATTGGAAAAGGGGATTAATTTCCAGCTCACTGGTTATATTTTTACGCGCTCGGTGCACACTCGCGCACACACACACACACAC
>UELV01138938.1:0-16567 GCA_900490015.1 Megastigmus stigmatizans
GTGTGTGTGTGTGAGAGAGAGAGAGAGAGAGAGAGAGAGAGAGAGAGAGAGAGAGAGAGAGAGAGAGAGAGAGAGAGAGAGAGAGAGAGGTGGCGAGTTGTTGCTCGAGAGTCGTCCTGGCCGCCGCACGGCTCGCGCGCTCAGCTCTCTCGGGATAATTGAAAGATGAGATTGAAAGATATCCGGGTGTAATGATAGGCAATAAAACGGCCGGTTGGAAAGTGATGGATGACTAGATCAGCGGAGTAGTGACGTCAAATGAGAGTAGGAGCCGTGCAATTTGCGCTATTTATAGGGGCGTAAACTGCCGCCGCGGCGACTATACTCGCTTTTTTCGCGCGTCGACTCGCGCGAGCGCTCCTCTTTGCGAGAGAGACAGGCGGATAGATAGATATGAGAGAGAGAGAGAGAGAGAGAGAGAGAGAGAGAGAGACTGAAAGAGCAAGACAATGCAGCGGCGCCGTGCGCGCGATCGCCTTATTTAGCGCGCGCGAGTACAACGATTACTAAACGTCCAAGCGCGATTTTTATGACTCCTCCTCGTCGGTCGCGTCGGTGCAGGCGCGACGAGACTTACATAATTTTACGTCCCGTCATTGCAGCTTCTTGTCGTCGCGCGCGGCTCCTCTCTTTTTGTTTGCTCCTTTAAGGAAGTGATGACGCGCGCGACGCGATCGCCGTCGCCGAGTGTTTTGAATCGGCGATGAGATCGATTCCTCGGCTATATCAATGCCTTTTCCAATTGTCTTGTGTGTGGCCGCCGCCGCTGCCGTTCTGTTGTGCGGACTTAAACGCTCGTTAAGCATACGCGCAGCGTCCATAAATCAGATCGATGATATATTGAGCTTTTCGTAAGTATATATATATATGTTGATTCATGTAACTTTGAAATTGTTACTGGTGCCAGGGGATGATAACACGTCCCGTGTCATTATATATGCCATAATGCGTCAATAACGAAGTACTCAAATCTCTCTATACAGCAATACTCGACAAATCAATAGTGCTATACTAATTGGGCACTTTTGTTCCCATTATTCCAGCCGTGATTGCATCGAAAATCTCCATAAACCGACGTACACCAGCACACACGCACGCTCATATATTAGTGGAACGTTTTCGTCAGTTTTCGCGGCATTCCCCGCCGTCGTCGCGAACAAACAAACGTGCTTCGCGCAGAGAGAGAGGGAGAGGAGAGAGAGAGAGAGAGCGGCTGCAGCTTCTGGCAAACGCATGGAGTAACGGGTATTATGGCGTAGGTCCAAGTGCACGCACGCGGCGGCAGCGGCGACGCAGGCAATAATCATCCGACGCCGTCGTTACTTAGCCGTGTGGCCGCGTGTGCGCGTGTGTGCAGTGTATAAGCTTTGTGAACGGGACGCGTCGTCGCCGAGGATTACGAAATACTTAGAGGTGGCCGCGCCGGGCGGCTTTTGCGGCTCGCCAACGATGCGTGGATCTTGTTTGTTGTATATACGGGGGAAGAGCGAGAGAGAAAATTTCGCGTCTAGCTGAAATACCTGGAAAGTGTGCGTGCACGAGATATTTTGGTGCGAGAGGTTTGAATTATTTAGCGCGAGGTTTTGGAAGAAAGATTTTCCCGTTGATGTGTTCGCGTTAATGAAATTCTATATATACACCAATGCTCGGTGTTCTTATACACATTGGAAAAACGCATTGAATTTGCGTAGGAAAAAAAGGCGCATTCCGCGCGCGGACACCGACAATCATTGTGTATAAGTTGAAACGACACGCGGTCATTAAAATTGAGTGAGTTTCCCAGGAAAAGTGGAGCTGACGAATGGGCGCAAATTAATATTGTCTGATCAAGTAGAAATTTGGCACGTCCAACGTTCTTCGCGCTCGCGGAACTCGGGACGGGCACCGAAACAGCTCCTCCTACTACGAAACGTCCCGACAAATATAGGAATCACCGTACGGTCCATCCCAATTCTCATACTTTATCTTTAAAATAAACACACCAGTTTCAATTTAAACTTACCCAATCGCCCCGTGCGAGTCTCGCACGGCAAGAATCGCTTTATTACTATATATATATATATGGCAGCGGGGGCGAGGCACACACGTACCGCGCAGCCATCAGCTGAGTGCTGCGAGTGAGCCAAGCGCAACGGATAATTAGAGGCTGTTTTATGCAGAGAGAGAGAGAGAGAGAGAGGTTCTGACTTGGCACGCACGCATCCCGCGCGCGCCTCAGCTCTTTCGCTTCCACCTCGTCTAGCGCTCGGGGGCCGATTCCGAGAAAATCTCTTTGGCTCCGATGCGGGACGATCGTCGTCGTCGTCGTGGCGCGAGGTGTGTGCGTTTGTGTGTGTGTGACACTGCAGCAGCGGACCACGCTAATGCGAATGGGCTTTTGTCGATACTAATTATAATTAATAGAGCGGGTTGAGCGTGGCGGGGATATATATAATGAGTTTCGCGAAGTGAAACACGCCGGCGGTAATTATAAGTGCTTCTTCACTTATGCTCTTTTGGACGGGATTTCGTTGTGTGTTTACTCGACGAGTATAAGACAATTTGCTTAATGAGGCAGAGATAAGTCTATTTTTGGTTGATTCAGTGAGTGTATAGGGTGTATAGAGGTAAGGGTATGCGACCATTTGTGGAATAATATTTAACAGATAACGTGAATATTGCGCTTAGTTCTATGTTATCAGCTTGAAACGGGATTTTGTGTATATAAATATAAAAGCAAAAGTGCAGTCGAGTACTAGACCTAATATAAATGATCAATTATTGACCTCACAAACCTATGTACAAGTTTAGAAAAATACACAAATAACATTCAACTTGCTATTCCTGTACTTCGTTGTTGTAGGTGAATTTGCACAATTTGCGCGAGTAATATATACAAAAATGCATTGTGATCGGATTATTATCGCGCCATCAATGTCACAGTAGCGAGCTAATAAATAAGTTTTTTCTGAATCACCAAGTGTATACTCATGATTCTAATTATTCGTCACGTCGTTTGTAGGGAGCGCACATATCAAGAGAGAAAACATGGTCATTGGCTCCTTGGTCGCGGTTCTCGTTTGCGCTGCTCGAGGCTCAACGAGAGCGTCATCGAGTGGTCATATACAGACTACGTCACGCTATAGCATTAAATATTTGTCGACGAGTTTGACATCCGATTGCGAAGTACGACATTAATGGCTCCCTCTCTGTCTTTCTCTCGGTCTCACTCTCGGCGCACTCATTAAGAGCCCGCGGAGAAAAAGAAAACGAGGAACATGTAATGGCGAGCTGAGCTCGTATATAATACATTTGACCGCACGTTCGACAGTCTGTTACGAAGATAGAACGAAACTGACATGTAGGATTTTAATGTAATTTTATGGATTGAATGCGTGTGAATACGTTTATTAATTTTATGTTTTAGAAGTAATGAGTGACCTCTGTAAATCTTGAATAGAGAATAGTTCAATAGTTTTTTTTTATAAACTGGAGTTCAGCGACTAAAAAGAAATTTATCTGAATAGCGGAATATCGTTACAAAAAAAGTAAATATCAAGGCAGACTTAAACGATGCTGGATCAATTTTTATGCTTTGGAAGGACAGTTTTAATTTCAGAGTGATTTTCATTTTTTTTTTTAAGAATTGAATTAGATATTAAACTATTATCGTTCACGCAATTTTGAGAGTCCACCGATATTCGTCCCCAATAGAATCACCAATGTTTATCTAGCGCTTATCAAAATCAATGTTCTAAGAAGGTATAAAACGAGGTTTTTAAATCACACAAAGCGACACGCAGCAGCAAAACCGCAACATAAAAAAAAAAGGAAAACGAAAGCGAACGCGGATCTGCACTCGAATACGCGAGAGTTGAGCGCAAAAGTATTAAGCTCGTAACGCTCGAGGCACACATAAAAGCGCGAAATCACGTTTACGGCAAAGTCCAAGACAAAGTAGTATTATAGTATAGCCGCTGGAGGGCGTGCGCGTGAGTAATGCACATTACGCTGCGCGGCAAAACCTTGTGCACGTACCGCGTGCGCGCAATTTTCATTAAAGCGATAAAGAGCTGCCGCCGCGCAAGGAGCGAGATAATAAGGAGAGCTTTGTGGTGCATTTATATATATATATGTGTGTGCAGGGTGTGCGGGTAGGAGGTGACAAAACGCGTGTTCAAGAGCTATAAGGCGACGCGGAAAAGCGAAGGCGCTTCCGCCGATTACGCGCGCGAGCCTTTTATAGAACCGCGCGAGCGCGCGTGTGGCTCTCTATATATCGCTCCTTATAATTGACTGCTACTGGATTTAGCGGCGAAAAACGCCAGATGTATATGCAGATATATGCCGATGAGAATAAGTTTATGTGCTCGCGATGATTGAAACGATCGATGTGGTGGGCATTATTTCAGTCGAGAGAACATTTATACGGCTACTACTTTTCGGTTATCGCGCGCTCAGATCTTTTGGCTATAAACTGCAGGTGTACTTACTTATTTTTAACTCTATTCTTTGTTGCGAGATACCGCGCGTATCGAGTAGATCTCTGTTAGATCTACAAATTATGTCTGACACCTGAACGATTGCAATCTAATTTTAGCATTCCATGTATAGGTGATCAGGATTAGTTTTTTTTTGTTTTAAAGTTGATCGTGAAACGTTTGCGTTTCATTGGATCTGATAAAGGTTAATTGGATCCTAATGCGTAATTAAAGGAAAGTCTTGTTTGAAGTTTGCTATATTTTTTGGTTTCGCAAAAGGTTAGCGGCAACGTGATTAAGAACTTTGAGTATATACAGCAAAGCAGTTGATATTCACAAGCATTTAAAAACAAATAGGCTGATGCAATCACCTTAATAAGAATTTATTTCAAATATAGTTTCTCCAGTCATCTCATTAATGTGTATGATGGAAAAAAGGTAGTTGTCAATTTTATGCAATAATTATGTTAAATTACTTTGTTTTCCACGTCCACTCCTGAACTTTGTTTCATTCTAAAGGAACATCGAAATCTAATAGGATTCGTCATCCAGCTAAAGTTCCGGAGAGTTTCAAAGCAGGTAGACAACTTCTGTTTCGGGAACCGCACTGGTACGGAAATCCCCTAATTGTATAATGCAATTCTCGAAGTTCCAGAAAGGTTCGAAAGGATAAAATCAAGATATTTACAAGGAACAAATGAAATCATCCCATTATTCGTCGACAAAAGTAGTTGTTTTCCATGTATAAAAATGGAGATACCGGTAAAAAAAGACATCAGGATAACTTCTAAAATTACAAATCAATCTGAATCTATGGCTCATCTCATCACCGAGGAATTCCCGCGAGCGTCAATTATTACATTCGAACAATGCCTTGGAACAAACATATTTTCCCGAAGCAGGCGCAAAGCTTGCGAAGCAGCTCAGAATAACCCAAGACCGAGAGAGAAAGTTGCCCCGAAAGCAATTGGATCTCTCAAATGGTCAGACACACAGCCAGACGGAGACTCAAGCATTACGGAAGCACACCGTCCCGATCATAACCATTCGCGCGTAATTCATCGCAAAGCGCGTAACACGCTCGTTAAATCCCGCTTCCCCATTCCCTCTCTCGCGAACCACGACGCGTACGCTACTCTTAAAACGCAGTAAAACACTGTCCGTCGATCGTGCAGGCTTCCAGCCGAAATTTCTCGCCTGACTGCTGCTCCGCGGTCATTTCCATAAGCAGCCGCCGCGAGAACCTCATACCGTCGCTGCAGCTACGTAAGAAAGTGAGTTCCTCGCACAGTCCCATTAAAAAGTCGAGAAAAAAGTAGAAACAGAAGTTGAGCGCGCGATCGCGGCAGCGGCGAAGAAGAAGAAGAGGAAGAAGAAACGGCGCGGAGAGCCGCTTCTAGCCGCGGCGCGTGTTACATCCTCGCAAATATACAGCCGGTTATTTATACCCCGTCCTAATCGCAGCGCGTAATAGGCGACTACTATGCTTCTCTCTATAGGCTTCTTCGCTGCCGCCGCCGACTGTCTATGTGTGTGAGAGAGAGAGAGCACTATCATTACGCGTGCAACGTCCGTGCATGAGTCGCTCTTTAGACGTGCCGCTGCTGCTGCTGCGCCTATCCTCTCGCGCGCGCGCGGGGAGCGATGCACTGGACGCGCTTGCCTGTACACCGCGCGAGAGATAATTGCGCACTTTACATGTGTGCGCGGTTAGCCGTTGTTATACTTTGTCGTGTTTCTTATGTCCGCGCTATAAGATGCGAGTGAGAGGAGAGAGAGAGAGAGAGAGAGAGAGAGTCGAAAGATGTGCCGAGTTATAGCGGGAGGGAATCGCTGCTGCTGCTGCTGCTGCTGCTGTGTTGCGGCCGAGGGGACGAGCTCTATAAAAACGTTTCTATACTGCTGCTGCTGTTGGGTAGGACGAGTGCATTTACTGCTTGATCGAGCGGCGCGCCGTACGGAAGTCCGATCTTTCTCTCTCTGTCGAGAAAGAGAGAGAGAGAGAGAGTGAGAGGAGTCGCATCTCTAGACTTGTGTTCCCTTTATGGCTAAATTAGAAAATTAGGTGGAATACGCATGCTAGACGAACGCACCGCCCCGCGCAGCGTTTTAGTTTCTGTTAAGGCGTTCCACTTTGGACGTGTTATTTCCTTTTTGTCAATCGCTGTTTACGGGCTTTTTCTTTTGGTGGCGCGTTGATGATAAAAAGAATATGCTAGATCTATCGATAAGTTGGCCGGCAAAGATGCGGTCACTTCGACCAGCATTGTTTAGCTTGATCGTGTATATCTTTGACATATGTTTGAACTTATTTAATCGCTTGTGAATATTTGTAGTGTGATAATAATGATACAACAAAAACAAAAAGTATAAGTGTAAATTATTGGTTATATACCTATATTGGATAAAAATAATAAGTAAAAATACTACTATTGAACTGTAAACGAGCTATATAGATTTTTATAAATTTTCAATATAGTTATCTAAAATTAAGTCCTAAATGAGATAATATAATTTTAATGTTTTATTTTACCATTGCCAATAATATTTTATTCATTTGGAGAATGAAGTGGACAAGATCACCTTCACTCTTTCAGCCGAGCTTTCAGCTACATAATCAATCAGTCGAAAAACTTCAAAATCAATTCGCTAAAGTTGCACACACAACGCATTGAATTGTAAATCGCGAGTATAAAGATTTCCCTCGATCTTCCGTCTCTGCTCGAGACGTCTCGACTTCAGTCGAGTATACAAATAACCCCTACGTACGGCGGAATAATTCATTGGCGCGAATAAAATCACAGCCGAACGAAGTCAATCGTTGCCCGTATATTTCATATCTCGCGCGCGTCAGTGTCTCTCAAACGGGATGGACGTCCCGGTTTTATAAGAGCATCGTAGAAAAAGGTCAAGAGAAGTGAAGCCTTCGAAAATTGATGCTTCGCGCGGACTCTCCTCTTGCGACAGCTATTGGGTGGAGAAAAGGAGAAAGAGAGAGAGGCGAAATGAGAGACTACTATATACGAGTCCAAGTAAACACGGTAAATAATGCGCTGTCATTCGAGTCTCTCTACGAGCACAGCCGCATCGCCGCGCTTATATACACATACACACCTACACGTGCATACACTGTGCGCATGCAGCACGAACCGAGAGAACGAGCAGCACAAGTGATATCTTAGCGAGCACTGTGTTGTAGCGCAGCAGCAGCAACATTGTGAAAACGAATGATTACGAGGTCGGTAATCATCGCGGCAGTGTTTGTATTTTGCTTATAGATACAGGGTTCTCTTCTTTTTTTTTTCTTCACGAAAAGTGCAAAAAAATAGAAATAAACACACAAGAACGGGGGAAATCTTACGCTGCATTATATATGGGGAGTCGATGTTCCTTTTATATACCCCACACGCTGGTGCGCGCGGCCACAAGTTAATATGTATAGATTCACATTCAAATGAACTCCAACTGACGTATACGCGCTGCTCTGTTCTCTTTTTTTTTCTTTTTTTTTTTAGCGACAATGCTGCCTGCAGATATCGAACACTTTTACACACACATGCATGCACGTTTCGAAATCGGCTTATCGTACGTACTTAAAAACACGACAATGGACGACTGATTTAAAAAAGAAATTATTGTTATCGTTATAAATATACATATATACCTTTCGCGACGTTTATTACATAAAGAAATAGAGTAAATAAATATTTTCAAGTATGCACAAGCGGTATATATATATAAAAATGAAAAAGTAGCGGTGACACAAACACACACGCACGAATATTAACCGCTGACCTATTTATAAACGCGTCCGCACAGTCCACAACAGTCTGTTGTTTTCCTGCGAGAAGTTAATAAGTATATGTATATATACACACAACACACATCCCTTACAGACATACATTATATACACAGTCTCGATTCTCTCCTTTGTGTATCGGGGGAACAGAAGAAAGTAACTCGTTTGACGCGTCTCCCTCTCTCTCTCTCTCTCTACCTCACTTTTAATAAATGTAATCTCCGTCGTCTCTCTCCCTTTACTCTTTCTCTCTTTCTCTTTGCACTATCTATACAACTATATAGCCAGTCTTCTTTTGCTCGGCAGTTGTCGGCTCAAGCGCGGAGAGGCAGAGAGAAAGATAGAGAAAGAGCAGCGGCCGGTGACGACGACGACGACTGCCGAGCGGCTGCACGCGCGGCGCGCAACCGTATTTGCGCTTCCATGGCGGACGTGGACTGCGATAACGTATTAAAATAATATGCCAGCGGCGATAAACACGTATTTATAATATCTCTGGTGGCTGGAGAGAAAAGAAGAGAGGTGTAGCCTGCTGCTGGTGTTGCCACGAGTAGAGGATACTTTAGAGATAAAAAAAAATAGATTGGTGCTGGCCTCTAATGTGGCGAGTGTGTGCTTACGCGAGTCTTTTTTTGTTAATGTTTTGGAGTGTAGAGCAATAAGATACTCGAGAGATTTGAGAAACGTTTTAGTTTGTGGAGTAGGTGATAAGATCTTCGAATGCGTTTGTCGATGTGATACACATGGAATGTGGACAATCGAAGCATTAAAAAATACGGTTTGCTCAATTTAGATCACGAAAAAGTTGATGGTAGGGAGTGCAAATGCGCACAGCGCGCGGAACCCTCGCAGCTGAATAACGAATTGGGGACCGGACGAGAGTTGTTTTGTTGCATATTTTATGTGTGCCACACGGTAAATAATTGAATATTGTGTGTCGCTGGCCAATTGATATAGCCGCAATCGAGGCGTATTATATACACAAGGAAAACAATTCGAACGATTTCTTTCCGCCTTTTTCCGAGAGCTGATAAAAGTGTTCAAGTCCCACGGCTCTCTTTTATGCAATTGCTCTCGAGCTGGCTGGGGTCTACAACACAGGCCACAGAATGTGCAGAAGCCACTCGCGCGCGCGCGCGGCATTAATTTCCATCCCGCGGAGCAATAAAGTTCTAAAGAGCTATTTTTATAGTCGCTTGATTCATAAGCTGCGCGCGCAACTCGCTTGTGCAACGCGAATCTTTTCCGACTACAGTTAAAAGTCACGTAAAAGTTGAACTTTGGAATTATACCGTCCGAGATAAGAGCCGGAGAGAATATTGAATTTGAAGTCTTTTCCGCTAATTACACTCTCGTTTGAAGGAGTTTAATAGCCACTTCCATAATAACGCGAGCTTTTCGAATTCCGCGATCTTTAGGTGCGCCTTGCGGTCTCTTTTTTTTCCTTTTTTCTTTTTGCTTTTTTTCACTCGCCTGAGTGCTCGAGAGAAAGGATCGGTGCGCCATTTTGACTGCGTGTGTGTATGTGTGTGCAGTGTGTTTGTCGGAGTCAGTCGCATGATTGATAAGAACACGCGCGCAACTCTGCTCGTAATTACACAGGAGCTTACAATTTTTTGAGCAAACGCCGTTCGATTATCAGCTGCTGCTGCTGCTGCTGCTGCGGGGCCGGGATATTTTCAGCACCACCGATATTTCGCAACTAGTTGGAAGATCGCTTTAAGACGCGCGCTACTTGAAATCATTTGTGTATATAATTTTTATCGTTTCAGTTGTATTATTTATATAAATAGATGCAGACGACTGTCAAATATATTGCGGAGGTTTGTTTGCTGCACATATAATATATACTTATTCATAGAAATGTATAGCGTTTATATTTTGTATGGATGCTGATAGTGCATATTAGAAAACTTTATTTTCTGTGCAAATTAAAAATCATGGTATCGAGTAGATTGGAAGATTTATTACAAGGAGGGAAAGCACGCTATATGAAAATAATTATTTTTTTAAAGACATTTGATATGCAGTCATACTAATGATAGAGTGTAATTTTTGCAACTTCATTTTTTACCATGCAATGCCGAGAATCGCAATTACTGATTAATTAGTAGAATCATTACGATGTGGGTTTTGCGACTTATGATTTTTCATCTTCATTATTTTATTAAAAGTGTACAAACATGTTGTTCTATCTTCCATGCAACAAATCTGCAATTGCATCTTTTCGTGTATAGATATTTTATCAACTTCTGCAATGTTTGCATGTATTTTCTTTCAGACTGATAGCACTTTTTATTCTCTCATCGTTTCACTTGACACGAGAGATGGAATACAATTGAAATCCTAAGCACAAACAGATAATTGATTTCTCGGCCCTATCAAAAGTAACTCAATCCTGTAGCTCCTCTCAGTTTACATAAATAATTCTGCAACTTAATTACTCATGATGTATATATATATATATACTGAATGCTCCGCTTACCTAAACAACATGGCAGGTTAACTTCAGCAAGAATATCGCAATTCCGGATAGGCTATTTCTCTACCATGCTGCCAACAACCAAGTTTCTTCTCCGCTTCGGTGTCAACTACAAACAACCACCTGTTGAATATTTAAACACACGTTATTCTTTTTAATAATATAGAGGTGAAAAGGGGGGAAAATGGGCAGATCAATATTCAAGCTTATGGATAAGATGTAGGAAGCGGAAGTGGGAACCGGATAACTATAATTACTCGTAAAGGAGATGAAGTAATGTGATAATGTTGATTACAGCGTAATAATTCTGGCTAATTATCAAACTATCAAATAAGTGTATATATTAAGTAATAGCAGTTTTATGTGATTTATGTATATGATTGTTTCAATTGACGTTGGAAAATTGTAATATTCAAATTACATAATTGTAACGTTTTTGCACATCGTGAAATAACGACAGTTTAATTACTTTTAACTTGTAGAAATAACTGTTTTCACGTAATTCTAACTCGAAGTTGCAGGGATATTAAAATGTCGTATTAGTGCCAAAAGATAAATCATTCATAAATTAATCAATCAAACTTCACGATACTTTATTGCTTCAAATTTTATAATTTATTTTCTGGTAATCCTCAAACGTGAATAATAAAAGTAAAATAATAAACGTATGCATGCATTCAATTTCAGAACGAAGATCTATTGATCAGTTACACATCTATTTGCGCAAGGGGAAAAACAACTAAAGCAAAAAAGTGACATCATCAAATTTCCAAATGCATTTCTCGGTTTATTATACCTACAGAGTCTGACTGCGCTGCACTCACGACTCAATCGCATTGTTTTGGACTAGGACAATAAAGTCTTTTTGATCTAGCAGCTGAGAATATTCTGTGTGCGTTGTAACGACATTGACGTAATACTTCATAACGTGATAGGCGAAAAGCGAGGAAAGAGAGAGAGGGAAAGAGAGAGATAGACAGAGAGAGAGCAAGAGTTTATTAATATCTTCAATCATCAACTGCAGTTTGCGACTTCTTGATCGAAGATAACTTTTTCTTAATTTATGTCATGCATTTTTTTTTCAAGATGGAATTAGTTGCATAATGTAAAAGTGTGACTTGCATTTACGCATCAAGAGGTGACAAACGAAATTTGCAGATGCTATTTTCCGAAATTGTGCAACTACAGCTGTTGCAACAACGACAACTTTTGGGTGCTCTATACGCAGTTGGTTAACCCAAGAGATTCAGTGTTTATTTTTACTTATAAAATTTAACGATGACTAATTAAATTAATTAAAGCTAATCGGAGTATGGTAGAAATTCAAATGCGTTTTATTTGTATTCAAGCTCGCAATGTGTACTTATGCAGTTCTGCACGCGCCTTCTCCTCATATATTTTTACATATTTTATGGGTGTTAATCGTCGCGCAAGCTTATATGTATGGACTGTGCGTTATCTGCTTTAACGGTAATAGGTATAATTACTACAAGCGAAGAGAATCGTACATTTTTTTTTTAGTTATCTCTGCGGCAGGATGTTAAACGAGCTCTCGGTTTGTACAATGCGTACGGTTTCGTTCGCGCTCTCGCCCCGCTGTGTAACACATGTCCATTTTCGTACTCCATGCATTCAAATCATTTAATTATGTAAAGCAAGTGCTGATATTTTAATTAATGCGATAACTCAATTTATATTCTTCTGGCGTTCTTAAAACTGCCAAAGTGTCAATTAGGTCTGGTGTATATATAGTCTGCGCCAAAAGTTTCTGATGCATGATCTTCACTAAGACTATGTATTAGTGTCTGGCTCTATGGATATGGCATTGTTTTTCTATAGAAGATAATGTTTCTGAAGTTGATGAAAAGTCATTGGAAGTACCAGTATATGGTAATGCTTCGTATGGTAGTGCGTGTATGAATAATAAAGCTCTGACTTGCACGCTCGAATATACAATGTCGGGTTTTCGGTGAATATTCTTAGTATGATCTTTTTTAACCTATACAAAGCATCAGATCTGGACGACCTGTGAGTAATTTATAAAAAAAAAAAAGAATAAGAAATACGTAACGGAGAAACCGAAAGTCAGTTCTCATCATTTTCTTAAGAACAAAATAGAAATATTCTGTAAGATGTTTTTTTATAAAGGATTTGAATGAATAATTATCATCCGGATATCGCCGCATCCCAACAAGTGTACAGGTTTACTGGCGAATATATACGTATATTGTAAATCTAAGCCACTTGCGTCAAAAGAAATTCATTAGTGCCTACGATTATCTATCAAATGATTAACAGATGCTGCATCCTGCGATTATGATTAATTTTCCAATGGAAGATTCCGGACTGCTCAAAAGTTTGTTATACCCGCAGTCGCATACTCGAAGCAATTATATCTCCGGTGCATGTAAGCCAGCAAATCGGAAGTCGAAGTTTTAAGTGACAATTCTTTTTGCACTCGTAAAACTTAATATGGTGCAGAAAGTATACTGCAGAGCAAAAGAGAGAAATAACAACAATGAGAGAACCTGTCATCGCTCGGCATAGAACGCTATACGGATCCAAAAACAAAATCGAGGCGAAAAAGTGCATATCGGAAAGGTTTTTTCTTTAATAATTCATCCAAGATATGACTCACTGCCTTGTAATTATTTCAGTGCCCCGCGCGCGATCCAACACACGCGCATTAACATTTTTCGTAGCGCGCGGCAAAAACCCGTTTCGAATCTCGTTCTGCACCGCGGAGTCTCTCTCGTGAAACGGAGAGAAAAAAAATGAGCTGCAGCGCGACAACAGCGGCATCGGCATCATCATCATCATCATCATCATCCTCGTCGTCGTCGTCGAGAGTTCTAATCGCCGACGAACGCACACGCGCCCCCCTCGAGGACTAGTTCCAAAGCCAGATACTTGTTTATTTAATAAATCATGCGAAATTTAATTATGAAAAAGGAAGGAGTCACACTTTATAGCGATATAAGTACAGAGGGTTGCGTATATGTGTATAATCGGAATTATATATATATATGTGAATGCTGCAATTAATACGTGAGCAGCGATACCGCGATGTTTTTGTTTTTTGCATTGCTCCGAAGCAAATAGTTGGCATATATAATGAATATATATTTGAAGTAGTTCACACTAAACCGGTTACATTTAATTCTTACACTATAAAAATTATTCTTTTTACGATAATCCTAATTGTTCTTAAAAACCTTTATAAATTATATTTACTGTGATTAAGCTATTGTTTGTTTGTAATTCATGAAATTTAAAGAGATTTTTTCATTCACCAATTCATTTATTCACTGAAAAATACACAATAATTCTGATTTCCTTCAAATTTAGTATCTTAAGTAATACTAATTAGTTAATTTTTAATTAAACTAGTTAAGACAAAATCGACAAACAAATATGATCCGTTTTTGTTCAGTTGAAACAAAAAAAAATATAATGAAAGTCATTGATTTACTGCGTGTATAATGAAACATGAATTTCTCAGTGCGCATTATATAGCTGAATAAAGTTAAAACTGTGTAGTAATGCTGTGTATTAATGAATTCCTTTCTCAGTGTTAACGAATAGTAACCTGACAGAATGAGTTAATTATGGTCCTTTATAAAAGATACGGATCACGGTAATGGACCAGTCGTTGCCGGCGACTGGATCACCATTGATTCCACTCTATCTGTTTATACTCCATTGCAACAGGCTGAGAATACACTTCTTGCAAGTGCAAACCAGTAAGGATAATAGTCAATTAATAGAGTTCGATGGAAAAGTCATTGAGCACCGGGAGCGAGACAAGCCAATCATGAATGAGCAATCGAAGCTTCCTCGGTCGGCGCGCGTTAATTGATCGCGCACCGGAATTCCTACTCGTGGTTTTTCGCGAGCGCGCGCGCTGCTATACTTCACAGTGCAGACTCGAGCCGCATTTCTGCTTCCTCTGCGCTCTGCAGTACATCGAGGAGATGTAGCCCACGACGACGACGACGACGAGGACCACGACGACGAGCCGAGAGAAAGAGAGAGGAGAATCGCTCGGGCAAAGTCGCGCGAGTCCGGTTTCGCTCGCGAACCCCGCTATTATATCGTGAGCGCGTATACCGCGTCGAGAGTCGAGGCCCCTCTCGACGACTTCGCCAGACACGCTGGCAGCGGCTAAGCTGCACTTGCAGCCAGCGCTGCATTGCTGCATCGCCCCGAGCCAACGAATGCGCGCTACACGCAAATGCAGCCGGCCAAACGGTTAAATGCATCGCTTGTGTACGAGAGCGGTAGCTCGAGTATCTCTCTCTATGTCGTATATTCTAGTGAACGTCGACTCGATGGAGATGTTAGGTGAAGGTTGTTTTTTCTTTTAAACTGAGCTGGACTCAGGCGTAATAAGAGCGCAAATTTATGTTAAAAAATCTTTTCTTTATGATAAAAATAATGGAAATTTTTCACCAGAAAATCATCTTAATTCAATGTGTGAAATATTTTTTACTATGGGATATGGGTATCTTTGCAAAACTGTTGTACTAGTATCTATCAAAATATTCTTATAATAAATATGATACATAGAAAAAGACCTTGAGTGGTATGCGATGAAGTATCAAGTAAAATTGGTTTAAAAAGCTGAGAAAGGATGTGTGAGCAAATTTTACTCGATGGAGATAAACAAAATTTACTTAGCTATTTCTTCAACATCAAGTAAATCTTACTCAATGCAAAAATTTTATCCGACCTATACTAAGCAACATCTGCATAAATTTCACACAAGACTTGTTTAAATATAAATGACAAACTCATACATGATATTTATTTACTTTAGAAATGGTCTAAACGAATAATTATCTTTGATATAAAATTTTCTGTTCCATTAAAGTCATGTGCACAAGTAAATACATTTTATGAAATATCACTAATTATAAATTGAAAGAAGATGTATATCATTCACCATCATCATATTTAATTTGGCACTGCAAAAACCTTTTGCAGAAATTTTGCCAAACTAATAATTTCTGGTCACAGTTGATATAATGTTTCAACATTTGTTACTTAACCAAGTATTTCCAACTAACAGCTTCTTCTACAATAAAACTGACTCATAAAATGATTGAGTTGAAAACGCTTAATTTAAAGTTAAATCTTTGATTATAATAAGATTTTTTATTTGATAATGTAAATTTAATACACAGGTTCTCGTTGCCGGGATTTTCCGCGATTGATACTGCAAAATCAGTACCACGTGCCTTTCTACATACACTACCATGCAAGAGATTTGTTTATAGTTTTCGATACGATCCGAGTGGATGTTGCCACACTTAACTGCAGAATGCAATGAGAGCTTGAGGCTATATTTCGCATATTCTTGAAAAGAGTATCAATTTTCTTTAAGAGTAAAAATTAGACTCAGAGAAAATTTTTTCCGCGATGTAAGTGAAGAGGAGTAATAGGGCAGTTTACGTAATCACTTTGAGTAAAATTCCACTAGCTCTGAGTGCATGATACCATTTTTCTTATTCTAGTGGATTTTCCACCCTATAAAAGTAGAATTTTTGCCGCAAGCATTGAGTGAGGAACGTTATTGAAAATAGCCTATATGCGAAAACGAAAGCATGTAAGATTTATAAGCAACTATTTTTATACAAATAATCATGTTGGCACAAAACTAGACTACGACTAATTATGAAATGATTCAAGTTAATCTTAAGAAATTTAACCCTTAAATGACACTGGGGGTCCCAGAGTGTTTTTGACCGAAAAATTTTTCAAAGTTACGCGCCACTGTTTGCTTTGTGGTGCCATAAATAACCAGCATGCTTGTTTCATTTATTT
>UELV01138940.1:0-12366 GCA_900490015.1 Megastigmus stigmatizans
AGAGAGAGAGAGAGAGAGAGAGAGACTGGATCGTCTAGTCGCCAAATGGTATTGACAGAGAGGCCAGCGCTGGTACGTACGTACACCAGGCTGCCAGCGACACACTACTCGCCGCGGCTTACGAACTCTGGCTGGCTGACTGCTGCTTCTGCTGCTGCTGCTGCTGCTGCTGCTGACTCTTTGCGTGAAATAATTGCGCAATAAAGCATTGCCTGCTGCCCTTCCCTTTGCCCGCCGCCACCCCCTTGTCTACCGTCACCTCGCGAGCGATTTATCGAAAAGCCTGCATATAGCAATTAGGCGTACCGTTGCGGTTGCCAGAAATGCGTGTATATTCATGCCGAAGTGGCTCGTGCGTTGATTACTTCGAGCGACCTTTTTCAAGATCGTGCGTGTAATTTAGTCGCATTTAATGCTAACTTGTTGAGCTCGTCTTGTTTAATGTAAATTTATTCCGAAACTCGCATTTTTCCACTTTCGGAGTAGAATATCGTATTATTTGGCACTGTATCAAATCATCAAGTTATATCTGTGCATATTCGAATAATGAGAAAAAATATAATATAACTTAGATTCTATTATTACGAGATTTATGGAAATGATCATATTAGTGTCACATGGAGTTCCTAATAAGTCAATACCGTTGCTACAATGTTATACAATATAGAAAATCAAAAGCGAAGGATCGTTAGTAAGCACTAGTGTTATATCTCTGCTAGTTCGAACGTAGTCCTTTGATCATTGGAGATAGTTTGAATCCACTAGTAAATTTTGTAGGAACAGAGATTCGATCCAATGAATATCCTCCACGTAAAACCTTTGTGGCGTTGATTCATATTTCGAATTCACCAAATAACGCAAGTTACGAAAGCGAAGATAAATAAATTGATTTTTATCGTTAATTTTGTTAAAGGAACGAAATAAATATTTTTCTTCTTACCGATAGCTAATTAATTTGATAGCTTCTAATATAAAACATAAAAGTATGATCTTCTCTTCTCAATAGCAAATAATAATAAGCAACTCAAAATGAAACATATTCCATTTATCCAGTGACTAGAAAAAAAAAATCGTTCATGGAAATCTACCTCTTTCTCTTCTTCATCACATCCAACGCTCGACTACTTCCGTCAGTAAAAATTAAATCCGCAAAGCGCACGTCATAAATACGGCAAAAAGCAGTTCACCGCTTTTATACGCGTGTATATATAGAGTTCTGAACGGCATCCAAGCACAAAGTCATTAGAAGCTCACGGTACCCAATACATTTTCAGTCGACTTGACTGATGGTTCTTTCGAGGTTGGATTGATATTGCTCAAGCATTCCCTCTGCATCGCACTCGCTGATTCTTTCTCTCTCTCTCTCTCTCGCTTTCTCTCTGTCTCCCTCTCCCTCCTTCTCTGTCTCCCTCCCTTCCTTCTCTATCTCTCTCTCTGTCTCTCTCTCCTCCTCCTCTCCCTCGATTCCTTCTAATTTCTCATTAAACGCGACGGCTCGTCGCGAAAGCCCTAAGGACGACGACTCCCTTTCTCTCGTCTTGGAGGCATTGCCCAGAGGTATACTCTCGTACTTCTCTTTGCTCGATTTCGCCCCGTCTTGCGGTGGCAGCGGCAGCTCTCATTTGCACTCACTTAGTTTGAATTTAGTGCTGAAATACCCATAGCTTGCCCGTAAATCGGTGTGTCGCCGCTCGAGACGGGAGTTTTATCCTGGCAAATCGTTGATTAAGATCGTTAGAGCGTAGAAAAATGCGATTTCCTTGGTGTATGCGAGCAAGCATCGCTGCGAGTTTTGGAATAAGACTGTTAAATATCTGGCTTTATTCTCAGAGTTTTCTTGTAACTAATTCATTCTAACAGCTGTATTCTATAATATGTCTATATTTTAAACAAATTGACAAATGGTCAAATTGCATCAAAAAGAATAATCGACTCAACAGCGCCTGGACATTCCAAACTCTCACTAAAAAAGTACCAAAAACTTCGGCAACGTCGATTAACTATTCCAATTCCTAACCACACTTTCCTAGAAGAATATTCAGAATATAATTACGCTCACCTCAACCACCGCGTTTTCAAACTAAACTAATTACGTCAAAGCCAGTCCTCCGCCCACCACCTCCGCGATCATACCGTTACATTACCGTTAGCCGGAGAATGCGCGGAAATTGAATCGGCAACTCCTCAAGCGTTCTACCTCCGCAAGAGGAGAATGCATCATCATCATCATCATCATCATCATACCACTGCTTCCTCCCACTTCCTCCTCTTCTCTCTATCTCTCTCTCCCTCTCTCTCTTTCTCTTTCCCTCTCCCTCTATCTCTCTCTCTCTCTCTCTCTCTTTCTTTTTCCCTCTCCCTCTCTCTCTCCCTCTCTCTTTCTCTTTCCCTCTCTCTCTATCTCTTTCTCTCTCTATCTCCCTCTTCCTCGCTGCGTTGTTTCGACTATTCCAACTTTTCGTACTTGAGCCGATGTATCCGAGCGCATGGCACTCCATGGTCGATACCGTCGTAATATGCTTACGTAGAAATTTGAGCAGCAGTAGGAACAGCAGCGGCGGCGGCGGCAACAACGGAGACGGCAATAATAGTAGTAGTAGTAGCAGCAGGCATTGATTCGACGGGCAATTAAGCTCGGATTACACTGGATAGGCCGTGGGGCAACGTGTCCGGACTAAATGGATACACATAGCTGAGATTACTCCGGCTACTACGGCCTCGACTCTCTCTGTCGCTCTCGCTCTCTCTATCCTCTCCAACTTCTCCCCACACTCTAATGTAATGCGCAAGCTCTAGGGGCCGTTACAGCGATGCTCAGAAGACGACGTAGCGGAAAGCCGGGGCGTAGCGCGTCGTCGTCGTCTTCCTCGTCCTCATCGTCGTCGTAGTAGTTCGCCTCCGCAGGGCTAATGGTAAACCACCAGTCGTTTCCACTACGGACACGCTCTCGGCCCTCAGGATGCAATACCATTGACCAACCCCTTCCACCTCCTTTTCCTCCCTCTAGCCCCTCCATAAGCTTTATCTACGCAACGGCGATGCGTGTGTACGTGTGTACGTGTATGTGTGTGTATGTGTGAGTGAGTGTGTGTGTGTGTGTGTGTGCGGTAGACTATGCGTGCAATCGCCCCGCATTAGGATTATGGATCATGATATAATTAACTTGAGTGAATCTGGTAAACCGCCGCGCTGCATTCTCTCGGTTACTGGCATCCTTTGCTAGAGATAATAAAACTCCCTACTGATCTTCTTGGTGGTTGAGCGGGATGAAAGTGATCCTTTTCAATTATATAGCTGCTTGATTTAAGAGGCGGTTCCGCGATTTAATGATTTGGAACCTGGATTTTATTTGGCTGCCTTAAAAACCGATATAATTAATTAACAGTGAATTGTGTGTTTTCTTTTCAAAGTATAGTGGTTATGACCTCGACTTTCTAAAAGAGTAACTATTTATATAATGTGACTCATTGTTTATTTAATATAGAGTTTGCTTTCAACAACGCAAATTCTATAGTATATACGAATGTATTAAGAATTAAATGTTTCGTGCATGTCTGCGGATAAGAAAAATATATAATTTTGATACTCAATGCTTGAGGGCTAACGATAAAATAACTGTAAAAGTCTAACGCTCCCTCACGACCTGAAATCGCCTTTCATAATACGCCCTGTATAAAAAGACGAAACCCTTAGAATATACACGTCTACGGAATGAAATCTCAAGAAAAAAGGGCTTACTCGCTCTCTCATCTGCTTTCATAAAGTTCGAGTAGCGTGTGCTGGGGAAGAATCGCCAGCAGGTCTCATTCCAGGAAGCGTGATAAATCTCTCTCGCTCGATAGTATCGTCAGTCCTCGAACCGCGCGCGCGAGCACATCAATGTCCGATCGACAATAAAGTCCTTCTGCTGCAGCGACGAGGACGACAGGACGCACGCGGCACGTAAAGTAAAGTCTCGGTCGGAAGTAGCCGGGGACGTAGAAAGTCGCAGAGCGGCCAATAAAGCGCGCTCGACAGCGGTCACTCGGGTAAAGAGAAAAAGGGGGCGATTATCAGGGCCCGGGGCGAGGACAGAAAAACTCACAAGACGGAGAACAACAAGGAAGACGTCATCCATCTGCTTGCTGTCTATGTATATAAATATAATATATAACGTAGCTACACAGAAGGATATGTACAATATGTACATGTTATATCGAAGGAGAACGCGTGTTGAAACGCATGAGCGCAGGAATAATATAAAACGGTGCTATCTAGCCGCTGCGTAGAGCATCTATAGCCATCGCGCACCATAAACCAGTAGCAGCAGCAGCAGCTCCGTATAACGAGAATAATGCATGCCGCGGAGTATCCGGCTCTATTACGTTCAAAATCCCAGTAGACGTAGACTCATCATCCTCAACCTCGTATTCTTCCTCTCTCTCTCTCTCTCTCTCTCTCTCTCTCTCTCTCCTCTTCCTCCCCAACCGCTGCCGCGTTGCCACTGGCTGCGCTATGCTCTTCCTCTTCTATCTCCCTTTCGCTCTCTTAGCGCGAGGCAGGAGAGGAACGCAACGCGAGAGCAATCTACTCCGCAATTTATCTTGCGAATTGTCGGAATGTTAGAGAACTTGATGACACCGCATTAATCTTTTTAACGGCCCGCGCGTCTTACGGATAAAAGGCAACGCAACTCTGTACTATACGTAGATACACGCCTGGTTGGAATGAATTTAAACCAATGATGGAAATATCAAGTGTATAAGGTGCCGTGGACGAGGGTTGCAGAGAGAGAGAGAGAGAGAGAGAGAGAGAGAGAAGGAAATGGAGTAGGTTGGGGAAATGGAAAAAGTTCATTGTTATTGCCGAGGACGCTAGCTGGTGCATATATTTCTAATTTACGAAAATACGCGCCCTCGTGCAGTAGCTCTCTCTCTCTCTCTCTCTCTCTCTCTCTCTCTCTCTCTCTCTTTCCCTCCCTCTCTCTCGCCGAACTTTTATCGGCATTCGTCAAAGCGTGTTGCTGCTCAAGGTACGTGCCTGCGCGTGTACAGACCATGTATATTGGCTTCATTTATCATTCCGGCTACGGACGTGGAAGCAAATATTAATCAGAAGAAATATTACGACGTTGTCCTCGCATTATAATTGAACAAAGCGCCGACGCTGCCCCCGCATTTTCTCTCTCTTCATCGCTGTGTATTTCTTTCTCTCTTTGATGGAATTACCGAGAAGCGCGCGGGTGCCGATAGTTTCGATTCGTCCGTGAAAACGGAACTTTTCGCTGCGTTCTCCTTCTCTGTCTGTCTTCTCTCTCTCTCTCTCTCTCTCTCTCTCTCTCTCTCACTCTTTCTCTCTCTCTCCTTCTATCTTTCTCTTTGCTGTGTTTCGCTCTCTACTTCTTCGCATCCTTTTCACGTAACGCTCTCAGACTGTGTATAGGTATATAGACATTGTGAGGCAGAAGCGGGAGCGAGGCTATCGTGAAAACACGGTGAAGCGAGAGTAAGCGGGAAAGAGAGCTGGAGGAGGAGAAGGAGGAGAAGGAACACCGCTGATAGTCAATCTTGCAATGGCACCGCACTGAGTTTATATTAAGAAGAAATATAAAGCGAAAAGTTGAACGAAAATAGGAGGCGAGCGCTACGTGTTGATTTGAGTGTGAATCAGAAAGCAGTCGATATTACGAATACAGCTAGAATGATAACATTTACAGTCATGTTATTTTTGAAGATTCTTTATTATTCTGCTACTAAGCGAATACTGCTCTTGAATTGAGTACTTGCGGCTCTTAACCTTTTCGGACTTAATTTTTTTCCGATGAGGAAACGTTTTCAAAATAATTCTAGGATGATTAATGGTCATTTTTAAGTCAATTATTGTAATAAAATTATTTTTTTATTTTTTGGGTTCTCTCGGCTCCTATCAGGTGTACGATAACTTACAACCCGGTTACGAGATGCGGAATAGGCCACTTTGATCTGATACATAAGGTTGAAATGTTTTGAGTTTGTTTCACGTAATTTCACAAAAACTAAAATGATTATTGTACATTCCAATATATATTGGGTCTAAAAGGGTTACAGATTAAGAAATAAATTCTTTTGCTAACCATAGCCTTTGTACCATTTGCAACTTTACATAAAATTTTGATTGGTGTATAAAAATTACGAACAATAAATGGTCATTCGTTACACTATTATTTTTCTATAGCAGTGAAGAAATAACCCAGCAAAATCTCACGAACTCGAGATGCAAATGGGCAAACGTTAATTCAACGCGTTTAAATGCATTTCATAAAGAACGCTATCGACTCCGGCGAGGAGTAAACGGAAATATGCGTCTTATATACAGCCGGCAATGGGAAAACTTTTTCTCAATATCGTCCTCCTCTCTCCCATACAGAGGAAAAAAGATGACACCGCATTTATGCCCCAAGTCTACATCTAAGTAGCTCCAGCACGCAGCCTTTTCCAAGACACTCGAGGGTCGTGCCCATCCTTCCTTCCAGCACTTTTATCTTACGCTTCTGCAGTCGATTATCCGCACGAAGCAATAATCCTCATCGAATTTCGGCGCGTGCATTATGTCTAGGGCTTCTGCTACTGCTGCTGCAGTTGCTCGAGAGAGAGAGAGAGAGAGAGAGAGAGAGAGAGAGAGAGAGAGAGAGAACTGGCGAGTGCATACGCGCGGCGCGCCTCGGCAATAAAAGTGCGATAAAGGAAAATTTTCGTGAGATCCTTGGGGAAAGCGATTTTCGAGCGACTTTCCTGCTAGTACTGCTGTGGAAGGAGAAATATAAGAAAAGGGAGGAGGGAACCACCAACGTACACACACACGTATACACACATGGGCGCACGATCGAGAAAGCGCGCGGAACTTTTTCTAATGTAAAATGCAGGGCGCAATATTACTGATGGAAAGAACGTGGCTCTGGACGATACGATAAAACTTGGACTGTAAATCAAAGACGTCGATGGCGCGCTTACGCCCCTGCTCTCTCTCTCTCTCTCTCTCTCTCTCTCTCTCTCTCTCTCTCTCTCTCTCTCTCTCTCCCTCTCTCTCTCTCTATCTATCTCTCTCTCTTCTGCACTCGTGGTGTATACACACATATTTTATTGTTTCATAATAAAAGTTTTACTCCCTCACTGGCCTATCTCGGCTCGATTTTCTCTTCCTCGGGAAAAAGGGGTAAGGAAAAGTAGCGGAGCGTTCTAGATGATAAGGGGAATAAAGATTGAAGCTGCTTCTTGATGCTAGACGGTCCGAGAGAGAGGGAGACAGACAGAGAGAGAGAGAGAGAGAGAGAGAGAGAGAGAGAGAGAGAGAAGGACTCGTCGAATGGCTTTTACGATCTTACAAATCTGACGGGAAGATACTACGCTAAGTTTCCTTCGCTTTTCTCCTTTTGACTGGTTATGGGATGCTTTGTGGAAAGTTTCGGCGGATACGCGATCTTTTTCTTACTTTTCCCTCTAGATTTTTTTACGAAGCGCCGATTGACTTCATTGCGTAACTAAACGAAACTATTAAATTTCAATGGATATGTGTCTGTCGAGTGAAAATAAAATTTTATGAGTTTCTGGCAAAGTTTTTCATCGTTGTTTGTTTATTGGCATCCGCCATTTGCCGATCTATAGGATTACTTACTAATTGCTACTCAATATTTTGTTGCTGAAGAATATTGAACTTTAAAAGTCAAATAAAAAGAAAACTAAAGCGACTCTATCTTACATGATAGTTTGATTAACCCATTTTAAGCATTTCACACAAATCGGAAGAAGAATACTTATTCTGATAAATATTAAATTTTAAAATCAATAATAAAAGGGTTAAATCTAGCGCCTGTTCTTTTTATTCACTGAAAATAAATACTTCGAAGCGGTTTGCACATACATCCGCACGAAAGTTTTATTAGCCATTTTAAAGGTCATTTTAAAGATCATTTCCAACCCGTTTTTTTCCAGATTAATTCCATCCCTCATAAATATAATCTTTTTTGTTCATCCGGAATCATCGAATCTATCTCTCTCCCCACACAAATTAATCATCTTTAACAGATACAATAATTATATTATATTATAATCGACCAATGAGTTTGCCTTTGTACCTCATGCATTACGCAAGCACTCAATAATTTGGATAATCAATACCCTTATACGGTAAACAATAGCGCATACGTATGCAAGCGATAGTTACATCTAATCTCATAAATTTCAAATGTAATATACATTGCGGTTAATATCGTAACTGCGTGTTTTTTTCATAAAATATGAAATACACGATTTTTATTAAAATACGAGCTTCTCGCATGCATTCGGCGAGTTTAGTATGATTGAATAAGGGGAATAAAAATCGCGAGCAAAAAACCCCGGCGTATCGTCTGAAGGGTCGTACACGTGGAAATTCTATTCGGAAAAATATATATTGTTGAGGCGCGAGCTCTATAGCGCACACGAGAGTGTGGCGCACTACCTTTTTTTCGCCCACAAGATAATTTAGATTGTCACCCCCGCCCCACCTCTCTCCCCCCTCGGAAAAGCTAAGCTCACCCGAAATAGCACGAATTTCACGAGAAATAAAAGTAAAGCGAACGCTGTGCAAATTATATTTACTGGTGAAACACATGCTTAAGACATATACACACAGACGTGCATAGGTGTAGGAGGCATGTAGAACGAACATGTACACATTAAAATTCATAGGTACGTAGAAGGAGAGAAACTGAGAGAGAGAGAACGCGTACAATTGGAGAGAACAGTGGTAAAGAAGATGAAACTAGAAGGAGGAGAAGCGAGAGAGAGAAAGAGGGGGAGGAGAGCAGAGGAGGGGAAACGGTAGTAATTGCAGAGTAAACATTTCCTCTGGGCGCGCTGATTGCGAGACTCATTATTTCGGCGGAGCAACGAGTGGGAAAGAGCGAGAGAGGGAGCTGCTTGCGCATTCGCTCGCATAGGATGTTCAGTGGTGGTGATGGTGTGTGGGCATATTTGTCGGCAGCACTTTCTCCCTCCCTCTCTCTCTCTCTCTCTCTCGCTCCTGCTTCTATTCTGATTAAGAATGAGCGCAAAAGACAGCAGAGGGAGAGGCGGAGATCGTAGCACTCATTATTGCTCATAATCAAGACGCTGCAATGGGTGAAAGGACAGGGGCGTCGAGAGAGAGAGAGAGAGAGAGAGAGAGAGAGAGAGAGAGAGAGAGAGGCAGAGAACAGAGAGTCAACGGGCTCAATTCACGGATTTTCGAAGTCATATGGTGCGCTTTCATCTTCTTTTGCTCATTTCTATCTCTCCGGTCGCCATCTCTCCTCGTTCTTAAAGAAATTTTCATCCTTTGCCTCTGTCTTTTTCGCCTTTGCCGAAGCGCCGCCAACTGCATACTCCGCAATTTCTTCTCTACTTTGCACTCTGTCTCTGCTCTTCATAATGCCGGAACTAGTCATGGGTAAAATGGATATCTCGGCAAAAGGGATGCAGATTCGAATGGTGCGAATGAGAGAAAATGAAAATGATTCGAGATTCCATATTATTTTGCTCCCTAAAGTTCTAAGGGTTCAATTTGCATTGTTTCATAATACTTTCGTGAAATGCATGCGCTTCTTGCATCGCGCCACACACATTACCAAGATAATAATCTCTGTCTTATCCTACCCCGGCTCTCCTTGCATACCCACATTTCCCATAACTGTGTCTCTGACTCCTTCATAAGCTCGGTGCCTCGCATTAATCCAACTCCGCGCGCGTGAAGCTTTTGCTTGTACAGCGTGCTAGAAATTTCAAATGGAGATAGTTTCGCGTTGGGCAAAAACTCAAAGAGAGAGAGAGAGAGAGAGAGAGAGAGAGAGAGAGAAAGAGAGAGCCAACCCTCGAACGATTCGATCCTCTTGACGATCGCTCGAGTGTATCTTTCGACTCTTTCCTATATCTCTCCGCGTCTATCTCTCAGCACTCTCTTAGATTAGGTTCCAGCAATTAAGCGATCTATCTCTCTCTCTCCCTCTCTCTCGAGCTAGATGATTCTCCGTCTTTGTCTATCCTCCGTTCTATCTTGATCTTGAGCGAACCGAGGCTTCGTGAAAGGAACGAGCGAAGGATCGTTGAAACTTCGTTGCGCTCTTTTCTCTGCCGAACGGGAACTTTATTTTTACCGCGTGCACTGTGCACTTGGCGTATACTCCGTTCTTTCCCTTACTCCCTTTCTTCCCTACTTCCTTTTTTTCCTCTTCTTTTCACAATTGTAAATAATTCGATTAAAAAGTACTGGATTTAAGGGGTCGGAGCTTTTACCGCTACGAGCGTTTTTCTTTACCTTTTTTTCGCTGGATTCGTACGTTACCGGAGATAAATAAATTAGTATGTGCTGAAAAAATAAAAGGTGCATTTAAAATTTGAGGTGCATTCCAGACCTGATATTCTTCTTTTGCACATCGATTTTTTATTCTGCTAATCAGAAGTGTAGTCTGGATTCAATTTCAACGAATTTTTAAAGCTTGAAATATATCTGTGGCTACATCCACTATTCATTCCTTATTGATCCACGACTTATTTATATTTTTATTCGGCACATTTGAGCTCGGAAAAGGAAATGGCATCGAGACTTTTAAAGATCAAGATTGCTTTCTCCGCACCTTCTCTCTTTCTCTCTCTCTCTCTCTCTCGCTCTGTCTTTTTTTCCTCTTCTTTTTCCCCGCTTTCCCTCGCTTTTCAGGCGAGCGCGTGACTCTCGACCCTATGTTTCCCAATCATTAGTCACCCGCGCAGAGATCCCAGAAACGAATTTGCGGTTGAATATTCTTGACTTTGATGCATCTTCCGCGTCGAAACGATGGATTTAACGCATAACTTTTTTCAAGCCTCGCTCGCCTCCTCGCTCTTCGCATTTCCGCGATATTTCTTGCGAAACTTTAGCTCTCCCTCGGATCCGATGTATCTTTCGTGTATACTCGCCTCCGTTCTGCTTCCCTCTCGGTTTTCTCGTTCGTCTAATCACCATGCTGCAAGCGAAGCAATTAAATGAGGAAAATCAAAGTAGATTTCCTGCAATTAGAGATTACCGTTATTTCTGAAAGTTTCATAATCCTGGAATTGCCGCTGTCACTTCTCAAGGAAAGAATTGAGGCAATAACCGTCCGATCAATTTTTATCCTCTCGCGTTCTTTTTCTATTTTATTCGAGTAAAGTGTATCTGGGTTTTAATGCACATGTTTATTCTTGAAAAAGTGGATGTTGGTATTAATTGCTTCATAAAAAGTTATATTTCTTGATCTGTCGGTTGCACTCACAGTTGAATAATATATTGTTATTGGCGAAACATTACAGATCAAGTACTCTAGCTATTATTGATATTTGTAGAAGAAAAATAATATAAAACTCTTAAAGTTAGTAATCTTAAAAGTTCATAAATTGTATGCTATAAATCTTAAAATAAAATTGATACCATTCTGTTTACAAACATATGCTGGAGCGTATTGATATTATTGACAAACTGAGTGCACGGTTTATTTTTATGGATAGGTGTCAATTTTTTCATGACACATGAAATATTGTAAACCTACTTGTCTCCTATAAACTGCCTGTATAGGAATTAGATATCAATCTGGAGTATATTTTGAATGGGTGTACTTGATTCGTGCGCAGGAGAATTTAAGTAAGCTTCGCAAGAATTCGTTAGTCTTTTAATAACACTAGCTACGCGCACCTTACATTATTGTCAAAACTTTTTAAATATTCTTGATTTATTATATGATTTTACTGTTTATCAATAATAATTATTTTATAAATACAATTAATATAATATAGATATTTAATTTGTATATAAATATCAATGTGATGTTATCAGAATTTTCATTTTTTAATTATTCGATTTACAAAACTTATTTCATATTTCGCACCTAAATTGAACAACGAATGATACAAATTTTACGAGGGGTATTCAAAAAGTAAGTTTCCCTGTGTTGGAAAAAAAAATAAAACACTAGTTTTAGGCTATAAAAATAATTTGACTTTATTCTTTTACTCTTAAACTATTTTTCTACGTAGTCGCCTTGGACTTCAATACATTTTTTGTATCTGTTTGCAAGCTTAAACAAATCTTCCTTAAAAAATGACGTGCCCTGTTTTTGGATCCACGATTTAACGACTTTTTCGATTTCGTCATTTGAAGTGAAGTGCTGGCCACCCAAACTTTCTTTTAACTTTGGGAAAAGGAAATAGTCACTTGGTGCGAGGTCTGGAGAGTAAGGTGGGTGGTCGAAAATTTCCCATTTGAATTTCTGAAGTAAGGTTTGTGTTTTTTTAGCGTCCTGCACGCTGCTCATCGTGTACTTCTGCGCGTCCCTCGAGAAAATCTGTGCGCCATCTTCGCACCATCTGCACACCCATACAGTCT
>UELV01138941.1:0-38606 GCA_900490015.1 Megastigmus stigmatizans
CCATAATGACATCAATTACAAACAATTTAAGACCAATTACATCAAAATTGATCAATCGGTTGGACCTGTAGGTTACGCCAAAGCCAAATTTTTGAAACTGACACAACATAAGATAAAATGGGCATATAGACTTCTACTAGAGCTCATTTTGTCAGGAATCCAATATACTTGTAGAATATTATGTGAAAATTTTACTAATTATTATAAATTTTTTGTTTTAGGTGAATGAACATCAAAAAATTTATAGGTGTATACCCCCCTTAAGTAAAAACCTTTTTTTCGTTGTGAAAATTTGTACAAAGCTTGATTTTAACTATCTCTTGGACAAGTTCTTGTATGGACAAAATCGGAAGATCCTTTCAAAGGATATTTCAGTTTTAGCTTTAGTGATAAAATAATTTTTTTTCAATCAATTTCCTTGAAATTTGGTGGGTTAACAATCTTATGTTAGTTATAGAGAATATTTCTGAGTTTTTATTAGTATTTGTAGAAAAAATTTGAAAATAAAATAATCTTATTTTTTATTCTGTTTTTCTTGCAATCGCGATAACTTAAATAAAAATGATTTGATCATTCTGAAATTTTGTGTAGAATTTAGTCTTGGTTATCTATTTGATGAGTTTTCTTGTACATTAAAATTCAATGATCAGTTTAAAATATATTTCAGTTTTAGTGCTTTGGTTACAAAATTTTAAACAGTGATAAAACCATTTCTTTTCAATCGATTTTTTAAATTTGGTGGGCTGATAAATTTAATTTTATATAATATTTGTGTGTATTTTCAGTAATATTCGTTGAAATATTATTGAAATGAATGTTTTTATTTATTCTGCTATTTTTTGAGGTTACGATAATGAGAAAATAAATTTATTTATCATTCTTAAATTTTTTATCGAACTTCATATTTTGTTTATCTTTTGAAAAAGTTCTTTGCAGATTAAAATTGAATTATATTCGTTGAAGAGATATTGTAGTGGGATATCTAAACAATTTTTTTAACTTTTCTTTAAATTATATCTGTTACATCTTTTGTATTACAATAATTTTAATTATATGATTAGCTGAGCAGAATATTTAATTCAATATACGAGGAGGAAAGTATGAAACCCCGACTAGTGAATTAGCTATAATCCTTGGGTAAATTATTATATTATAGAATAGATGCTATTGTGGACTATGTCCATTGAAAGGCTTCGAAATGGCACATCTTTTAAAAATTAAAAAAATCATTATTTTAGCTATAACTTGAAAAAAAAAATTTCTTGAAGTATAATTTTTGGGTTTTAACAACAAAAATATTAATTTCTCGTAAAAGTGTTAAGTGTAAAAGTTATAAAGTACAAAAAATTGTGAAAGAAAAGTCATGTGTTAAGTGTAAAAGATGTGGAGCACAAAAAATATATCTTTTCTCTCGTGTAGCCTTTTCGTAGGCGCAGTTCCTTTCAAGGTAACAGTGGAAAATGGTTGAAAACGCTTTAATAAGCTAAAAATGGCCTCTTGTTGGGCTTTAACATAAAAAGTAATAATTTGTTACAAAAGTGCTACATGTAAAACTTACAGAATACAACAAAACGAAACTTTCCTCTGCTGAAAATTTTTTCCCAGAAACGATTTGTTACAAGAAGGAGCTCTAGCGCTGAAATGCTATCGGGGTAAGCATGAGGTCTTAGTGCGAAAAGTGGCTCGCTCGTTTATTAGATAATATATATGCCCATTTGTTATTAATTCTAGTTCCAAACGCGGAGCAAAAAGGAACATGGGACTTTGTTCGGAATCGTCTCCGAAATTGGACGCCGTTAGCGTCTCTCTCTCTCTTTCTCTCTCTAAGGCCGTCAACGACGCGCGCGAGAGCGCGACCAGGCCGCTCTCCCCATGCAGCAGGTTTGCTGCCCCCTCCAACTACCAAGACGCCGACCGACGGTGCTTCGCTGCGCCGGCAGGAAAGACAGCATCAAGACTACCTACGCGACAAACTGTCCGTTCACTACGGCACGACGGCGACTTTAATAAATATCATTCTCTTTAACGAAAACAATAGTTCTTTTTGAACCTCTCCAGTCCACCATCTTCAATACTACAAAAACATTGAGAGAAGCGAATAACAACCTGGCCACAGCGTAGAAATATTCCTCTTCTTCGCAGGTATGCAACAAAAGTGTTCGTGGTCGTGAGTGCCGATAAAGTCACATGTGTCTGCATGTTAACTTCGCGCGTACGCTGCTGTCTCTCTCGTTTGCCTCGTAGTCGCGTGCACTCAGAATCCACCTTCTAAAGCTTCCGAGAGGAAATAGTGCCTCTAATCGCTATTCTAAATATTTATAAAAAAGGCGCGGAGTGTGCGTAGTTACCAACTCCACGTCGTCAAGAAAGGAGCGTGAGCAGACTAGCTAGTTCCTTATATACAAGAGTATGTGTCTAAACTAACTCTTGTGCCTCTCCAAGTGAGCCATCTTGTTGCAGGCAAGAGTAACAAGTGGTAAATTCTAATCGGAGCGTGCGTCGCTGACCAGCTCCGAGTCTCTGTAAGAGCGTGCGTTGTAAGAACCCGCTCTAGAGTCACCGCGTGTACGGTGATCAAGTCAAAGTTGCCGGCAAGTGCAACTAAACTCAAAATGGGCTCTCATCAGTCAAGGTAAGGACTACCCATGTGGTCTCTACACGCCACACTGATAGAAAGATCCATTTGAGCCAAATGCACCATGCATTTGGGAAAAAAATTTCTCGTGTTAGTTGACTCAAATGCATATTTCTTAACCATTAAAGAATATTCATTAACAGTTAATGTACGATCACAAGCGCTGCGTGTCGGTACCTCAAAGAAACCATTCCTTAACTATTAATGAATCACTTTTTCCATACTGAATCAGTTATTAAACATAACAAGACGGTATCGGCTGCGCTGCCGCGCGGCGTGTTGTGTATGTTTGGTTAAGAGGACGAAAACGCGCGAGGTCGCGGTGAAGCAAGTCCTTGCTGCTTCGTATGGTTTTCATACACTGAGAAAAGTTTGGTATAACAGCTGCATAAAACGAGAGAGCGCTCCTATACTTTGTTTACTGCCGTATACTGCCCCAAAGCGAGGCATCATCTCTCCCGCTAGCGCTCACGTAAAGGTTAGGTCCGCGTACGGAGTATCTCTTGTCCCACTATATGAGACGTCAGACGTCCCAAAACGAGGCAGCGGCTGAGCGGCAGAACTAAAACAAAAATACAGTAGTGCTCTCTTGTTTTATGCGGCTAGTGTCCCAAACTTTTCTCAGTGAAGCTTTGTGCAACTCGCTGTAATAATGGACGTGATCTTGGAAACTTGGGGGCATTGATGTTTACTTATTAATAAACTAGCTCCAACAATAAAACAAATGCTTGACTCCTTTGCCCTTAATGGCCCATTTCTTAACAGTTAAGGAATGGCGACGCTGCAGTAGAACTGAGTCATGTACATATAGCAATTGAGCCATTCCTTAACAGTTAATTCACGTGCATTTGACTCTATTCAAATGCATATTCATTAACAGTTAAGCCGGCGCATTTGAGCCAAATGAATCTTTCTATTAGTGTACGGGGTTCTCACCAACCGAGCCATAGATTACCCATGTGAAGTCTGCGCGCTGCTGCAGTAGCAAGGCGCGGGGCGCGTGCCGTGCAAATAGCGAGCTTTCTCCGAGGGAAGAAGAGTTGGCATCAAGTAGGTGACAATCAGGACGCGTGACGTCCAGGAAACCGAAAACATCATCGCCAAGATAATTAGGAGGCGGACGAGTCCAACACCTTGCTCTCATCGTTGATCCGATTGCGGTCGTCTAGTCACACTAGTCTCTTTACTATATTTAATGAGATTAAGAATATTTAGTAAAAATTTGGATACTTTTAACCTGAAAATAGAACCTTAACTTGAGTTTGAGCTTATTATAAATTTAATTTGCGTTTTGAATCTAGTCCTGAGGAAATTAAATGCAATTTGTAGTCTCTGAAGCTAGTCTGGAAGGAAATTGCACGCAATCTTTTGCCTTAGCAAATACTTTGCAATTTATTGCTGCCTACTGATACGTCATCTCGCATTCAACTTCGACTGCTGGCCCATAGTTGGATGCACTCCTGATTCAGCTGCTGACTTCGCTGCAAAGATAGATGATTATAACGCCTGAAGTAATTTGTCATCGAGCAGTCAACGCTGTGGATCATCAGCTGATTCACCGTGGGAACGTTAGCAGACATCTTCAACGTCGCACCTTCAAACGCATCTCTACTTTCATACTAGCATAAGTATTATAACTTAGGTTAAGACTTAATTGTAATACCTCTCACTATTTGTTGTTCTAATCTCGAGTGAGCAAGAATAGTTAACGCAATACTCGGATTAAATAGCCAAATTAGTTGCTAATCGAATTAATTTTGATCTCAAAATGGAAGAGTATCACCTTAAGCAGCTTTCGCTTCAAGCTAAAATTGCAAATTCGTTTCAAAACTTCAAGTCTAAAGGTAAAGATAATATGACTGAAGATAATGCCGAGTCACGTCTAGCCGGTCTTGAGAAATATTACCTTACTTTTCAATTAAATCATGAGAAAATCTTGCTTCTCAAGGACTCTGATAAAAAAATATACCTATTTCTTTAGTGGTCTTTCTGACATAGTTGAGGATAGTTATTTTGACCGCAGAGGAGACTTTCTAAATTTTCTGAAAACTGTTAAAACTAAAACTGTTGTTCAAGGCGCTTCTAGCTCTACTGCTGCGCCAGTTCTTCCAAGTTCTACTGACTCTACTAATATTTCGTTACAATCCTTGCCAAAAATAGATTGGCCAAAATTTTTGGGTTAATTTTCGGATTGGGAAAATTTTAGGGATGTTTTTCGCTCAGTCATTCATCGTCGCGAGGACTTATTGCCTGTTATGAAACTGCATTATCTTCGCACTCACCTTACAGGTGACGCACTTGAGAATATCAAATCTCTTCCCATTTCGGGTGATAATTAGGAACGAGCTTGGACAGCATTAATCGAATATTACGAAAATCAACGTCATATTGTTAGTGCTCACATTTCGGAAATCTTCTCAGTCAAACCCATGAAGACAGACATCCGCCTTCGTCTGAAATTTTACGTATTTATAGGGAACTTTTCAACCCTATAGCTAGTCTAACTTCCCTTAATAGAGCGGTTTCTTTAGGGAGCGACTTAATGGTACATTTTGCGCTTAAGCAACTTGATTTAAATACACGTAAAGAATGGGAAAGATACTTAGGTGATAGTATCGATCCACCCACATTGGAGCAACTCCAATTATTTCTTCAGGTACTAGATCTTGTTAGAACAATAACTCTAAAACACAATCACCTAACTCGAAATCTCGTAAGCCAGAACGTGACAATGCTCATATGGCTTATTCTCATCAAACGTCGTCTCAAACCTCGAAAAATCAACAAAAGAAGAAATGTTTACTATATAATAAACCGCATTACATTAATGGATGCGAACAATTTCTCGATCGGAAAGAACTTCTTAAATCATCTAATCTTTGTTTCAATTGTTTAGGGAAGCATCACATCAAAAATTGTACTTCTTCGTATCGATGCTTTCTTTGTAAAGCCAAGCATCACACACTAGTTCACACTTATAGCTACTCGCCTAATCCGCCGAATAACTCGTCATCGTCTGATCCAACTGCCTCAGTGTCCAATTCTCTAAGCCCTAATTGTGGTAACCTTGTCGTTTATAACGACATACAAACTGCTTCTCAAGCAGTCACTCTAAATGCTGGCGTTAGTGCCAAATGTGCAGAAGTACTTTTGGCTACCGCTAGGGTCAACGCCATTGGTCCATACGGATCCGACATTCAAGTACGCGCGTTGATTGATCCTAGTTCTCAAATACCTCTTATTATACAAGCATTGTGTAACCAATTATTGTTTAATTGTACAACCAGAAAGGTCGAAAGTATTCATCTATGGTCTGATTCTGCGGATGTAATCTTCTGGCTAAAAGACCACCCATCTAGATGAGGCATGTTTGTAGCTAACAGATGCTCAGAGATTCATACGCTGCTACCTAATGCGTATTGGCATTACGTGCGATCAAGTGATAACCCCGCTGACGTCATATCACGAGGTATCGAGCCCCCAAAATTAGCCTCTCATAGTCTTTGGTGGAAAGGTCCCTCTTGGCTATCAGATAATCACGAGTCATGGTCGAAGGCTCACGATGATCTCAACTTTGCTGTAAATAGACTTAATTTTAAACCTAGTCATAGTCTAATCGCAACTAAAGCTTTAGCAAACTACCAAGAATACTCCAGAAGTTTGGAAAGTCTTTAATGAGTAGTCGTCATTTGTTAAATTGTTAAGAATAGCTTCGTACAGCTTAGGATTCGTCTACAGAATCTGTTCGAAAATGGAACAAACGTCGAGTCCGAAATTGACGGTTAGTTTTCTTACTGTTCTTCAATCCCTACTATGCCATCACACTCCGATTTCTGAGGAGACCAGCGCTAGTGAGATTGAGAACACCAGGCTTTGTCTGGTCTATCTAGTTCAAACAGTTCATCAAGCCTAGAAAGGGAAAGCTTTCTAATAAAAGCTCTATTTTACCATTAAATCCCATGATACAAAATAATTTGCTCAGAGTGGACGGTCGACTGTCTCACTCGCTTCTAAACATCCTCTTATTCTACCTGCTGATTGTTATTTTACTACATTAATAATTAGGAATGCTCATTATCGTTCTCTTCATGGTGGCGTTCAGCTAACGCTTGCCACACTAAGACGTCAGTATTGGGAAGTGAAAGGACGAGCTGCAGTTAAAAGAGTTATCAGATCCTGTATTGTATGCTCACGATAGGCAGATCGAATAGAGGAAAAGCCACGATGAAAGGCTATATCGCAATATTTATTTATATGGCTACTAGAGCCGTCAACATAGAGGTTGTCGAAGACTACACGAGTGAAGCTTTCATTGCTGCTTTCCATCGATTTACCGCTCGTAGAGGTTGCAAGGAATTATATTCAGATCAGGGAACCAATTTCGTAGGTGCTAACGTTCAAATAAGAGAAATGGTCAACGCTTCTTCATCTTTCTCATCTCGTGTTGCTAGCTCTCTCACTCAAGAAGCAACTTCGTTGATCTTCAATCCTCCCAGTGCACTTCATTTTGGAGGAATATGGGAAACCGCGGTTAAATCGGCTAAGCATCACTTACGCCGCATCATAGGAGATCAAGTTCTCACATTCTCGGAGTTTGCTACCTTTATGTGTCGAATTGAAGCGTGTCTTAACTCAAGGCCTTTAACTGCTCTCACTGATCATCCGTCTGACCTTGATTTCCTGTCACCTTCACACTTTCTCATTCAGCGTTCATCCTTTCTAGTATCGGAAGAAGATACCACCAACGTCAACGTCCCATCAGGAAAGCGCTGGCTTCTAATCAGTCAGCTCAGTCAACATTTTTGGACCAGGTGGTCCTCGAAATGTGTAGCGTCGCCGCAGGCCCGTCAACAATGGAAGCAACAGCAGCATTCAGTAGCAGTAGAAGATCGCGTGCTCATTTGCAGTGAGCTTACGCCTCCAGCCAAATGGTCGCTAACATGTATCACCGGCATCCACCCAGGGAGTGATGGCATCGTCCGCGTGGTTGATCTACGCACGGCCACCGCAACACTTCGTCGTCCCATTGTCAAGGTCGTACGCCTCCATCCTACAGAATGAGGTCCGATCGCCAATCCGACGAAGGTGGACGGAATGTTCGTAATCGTCTCCGAAATTCGACGCCGTGAGCGTCTCTCTCTCTCTCTCTCTCTCTCTCTCTCTCTCTCTCTCTCTCTCTCTAAGGCTGCCAACGACGCGAGCGAGAGCGCGACCAGCCCGCTCTTGCCACGCAACAGGTTTGCTGCCCCCTCCAACTACCAAGACACCGACCGACGGTGCTTCGCTGCGCCGGCCGGCAATCTGTTCAGCACGCGACGGCAGGAGAGATAGTATCAAGACTATCTACGCGACAAACTGTCCGTTCACTACGGCACGACGGCAACTTGAATAAATATCATTCTCTTTAACGAAAACAATAGTTCTTTTTGAACCTCTCCAGTCCACGATCCTCAATACTACAAAAACAGACTTCTTTTTAATCGGCTTCTGTTAAAAAAAACATGAATAATTTATGAAATTTTTCTTTTAATATTAGTTAAATGATTATACGAGGGGTATTCAAAAAGTAAGTTTCCCTAGTTTGGCGTTTCTCTCAGACGCCACATAGCGAACTTGAGCTGATCATAGTTACAGTGTAGGTTCTACCGATAAGAGCGGTATTGATTTTGGTGGCCAAGAATACTTTTTTCAGCAGTACGAGCTCGACAATCATGGAGCTACCAGTGCAAATCGGGTCCGATTGTGAATTACGTGCGGTTATCCATTTTTTAACTGCAATAGGGTTAAACAGCAATCAGATTTACAGTGAATTGGTGACTATTTATGGTAAAGACTGTATGAGTGTGCAAATGGTGCGAATATGGCGCACAGATTTTCTCGAGGGACGCGCAGAAGTGCACGATGAGAAGCGTGCAGGACGCCCAAAAAACACAAACCTTACTTCAGAAATTCAAATGGGTAATTTTCGACCACCCACCTTACTCTACAGACCTCGCACCAAGTGACTATTTCCTTTTCCCAAAGTTAAAAGAAAGTTTGGGTGGCCAGCACTTCGCTTCAAATGACGAAATCGAAAAATTCGTTAAATCGTGGATCCAAAAACAGGGCACGCCATTTTTTAAGGAAGGTTTGTTTAAGCTTGCAAACAGATACAAAAAATGTATTAAAGTCCAAGGCGACTACGTAGAAAAATAGTTTAACAGTAAAAGAATAAAGTCAAATTATTTTTATAGCCTAAAACTAGTGTTTTATTTTTTGTCCCAACACAGGGAAATTTACTTTTTGAATACCCCTCGTATAATTACTTACAAAGATCAATATATAAAAATAATATCTACTTCCGAAGCTACAGTAGGTCCGAGAATTCCGTCTATTAACCCAGTAAGTCCGAGAAAGAGACTTATTTTCTACAATAAAAAATTGGAATAAAAATTCTAAACATACCTATTCTACTATTTTTGGGTGTGCTCTTTCGATTGGTGCAGTCAGAATTGCATTTTCATAACTCCAAAAAGCAATATGGTGCATTCTAAATTAAAAATGTACAAAATTTCTTGTTCCTCGTTTTTTTTTTGTAAATTTTTTTCGCATCAATAAAGTAGCGAGATCGAAGCCAAATCGCAACCAAAAGTGCACACAATATGTGTACTTCCACTAGAAATTTTTTTGTTTGATACGAATCAACCTTACCTCTTCAAAACTTCAATATGTCGAAAAATATACGTTATTTGATCAATGATGAACATTATTGATGAAATTCATATTTCTAGTGGTATAATCGTCCCGAAAATGTAGATACAGGGTTTTTCAGGGTCGCTGATCATGAATTTAAGGTTAGATTTTTAAAATTCAAGATAGCGGATCCAATATGGCATACCGAAATTCATAAAATGATTCAAAATCACAAGAAAATATGTATACAGGAGTTTTTAGGGTCGTTCTTCACGAATTTGAACGTAGATTTTTTAAATTCAATATGGCGGATCCAATATGGCATACAGAAAGTCATAAAATGCTTCCAAATCACGAGAAAATGTGTATACAGGGGTTTTTAGGGTCGTTCATCACGAATTTGAGCTTAGATTTTTTAAATTTAAGATGGCGGATCCAATATGGCATACCGAAATTCATAAAATGCTTCAAAATCTTGAGAAAATGGGTATACGGGGGTTTTACAAAAGAAAATTGGTTGTTACCATCCGTTAGACATTTTATGTGTACGTTTCCAACTCAAACCACGTGGAAGTGGACGGTAAGAGTCTCTTGTGCTGATACTCTGTTATCTCGAATGGTTCCTGTGGATTTTAGTCCCAATTTTTGCAGGTGTAACATGAGATCAACGCTAGTAAAATAATTGTCATGATATAAATGATATTTTGATATATTAGAGGAGGGTGAATCCTTGAAACATTTATGCAATAGATGCACGACAACTTTTGTACCGAGGGCACATTTGTTTAGTTTATCAACTTGTGATCCCTTTCCACAGTACAGCTCAAGATCAAATAAATATCCGTTTGCTGAACAAAGTCCCCAAAATTTCAAACCAAATCGTATCGGTTTTCCGCGGATAAATTGCTTCAAACTGGTTCTGGCATAAGACTTAGCCATCATTTCGTCGACCGATGACGCAGATTCAAAAAAGCCAAATTTGTTAATATTGTTACGGAACTTTTCCAGCAACACCCGAACTCCCCAAGCTTTATCATCTTTTTTTTTATCACTAGTTTTTGAATACGTTATGTTCGATTTTATTTCAAGAAAATATCACGTCGCATGGCAGATTGAACTATTTCCTAACATAATAGAGAGTCAAGCGACCAATAATCGTTTTGAGATTTAGGTTTAATGAAACTTGATAAAATGATAATTTCTAGAGTAGAACCATTCTATTTGGTGGCTTCCACGATATAATTTTTCATTTCGATTGAAAAGAAGCGTTGAAATAATTGAACATGTGAAGAATTACGTATAGATCTTTTTTGATTTTGAGTGAAAAAACATTTATTCATTACTTCATTGTTATACTTGTTCTCACCATCAACCCAAACGTACTCATGATCTTTCAAACTCAAACTTCAATTGAGAATTGGGCATTTCTCGAACTTAATGGGTTAACCTTAGTCAACAATTATAAAAAGTTTTGATTAATCATGAATGGCCAACAAGACCTGAAATGATAACCCCTTAAGTATAATAAATAGAGGGCACAATAATCAACCTAATTGACTTTCAGTTCGTGAAAGAAAATATAAAAGATTAAACTTCGTGTTAGGTTTAACTTATTCGAAAAATTCGAGATTATCGCCAAAGTGTTCAATAGCGCAGACAATTAGTGATCGGCTTCTCACGCTTAAGGTCGCAGGTTTGAGACCCATAGATTTTTTTTCAAGTAAATACTAATTTATAAATTAAAATAACATGTCTCTATAATAATAATATATATATGGGTGATTCCACGTGAACAGAAAAATAAAATTTTTTTTAAATTGCTGAAACTTTGGGAAAATGTTGCATTGTATGTCCAAAACATGTTTCTAAATTTTGAGAGACCTATACGCAAGGGTGTAATTACTATCAAGTTTCAAAGATACACCAAAAATGGAATTTTTTTGAATTTTCAAATCTTCGTGATTTTTTATCTCAAAATTTTCTGATGAAATCATAAAAAATGGTAAATGAAAAAGTGGTTGCATTTTACCTCAAGGATATGTCTGATTTTTTTCAAATTGTTTGGTAATAGCCTGTGATTGGTCGTATGAGGTCTCAAAATTTTCCTGACTACTTCAAATTAAGCCCTTATAGAAGATGGTCAGCTCAAAGAGATAAGAGCGAGCACTTCAAAACAAGTAATTTTCATCAATTTATATGTCAAACGGGAATTTACATGTAAATTTACATGTGATAAAAATGACTTGTTGTGAAGTGCTGTAGTTCTTACCTCTTTGAGCTGATAATCTTCTATAAAGGCTTAATTTGAAGTGATTAAGTCAAGGAAAATTTTGAGATCTCATAAGATGAAATCGGACATGTTAGTCAGAGCTAGATTCTCAAGTGTCTGTAGGGGCTATATCGACCAACCACAGACCATCACCAAACATTCTGAAAAAATTCAGACATATTTTTGAGGTAAAATGCAACCACTTTTGCATTTACCATATTTATAATTTTATCAGAAAATTTTGAGATAAAAAATCACAAAGCTTTGAAAATTAAAAAAAATACCATTTCTTATGTATCTTGGGACTTGATAGTAATTAGATATAGGCATATATGTCTCTCAAAATTTAGAAACATGTTTTGGACATAGAATGCAACATTTTTCTCAAAGTTTCAACCATTTTAAAATTTTTTATTTTTCCGTTTGCGTGAAATCACCCATAATAATAATTTTATCCTTCACCATCGCACTACTTCATCATAAAATATCGTTTGCATCTCGGGTGGAATCACCCATATATATTATATAAAATTGTAGTTTTTAATAACTAATTGCGGGAATTGATTGAGGTCTATGGTGTATTTGTAAACAAAGCACATGTAATAATTTAACAGAGATACTTGGGTCAATCGGTTGACGCTTGGGATCGTATCTGAGTGATTCGGATTACGAGCCCATCGCTCTGCCGACTGAGCCATCGTAAACCTCGAATCTCACTTTCGATTCACGATTTGTTTATGATTATTTGACAATACCGTATGACAGCCTTATACAAAAAATGTCATAAGTGTTTTTGTCATTTTACCGTAAGATAAGTTCCCGGAATTAGTTTTTCAAGACTACGAATTTTTTTTATATATTTTTAAAATGATTGTTCTTTAAACAATCAATATAAACACTTTATAGCAATAAAATTGTAACTATAGCATCGATTAATGCCACAGTTATAATTGATTAATCGTGACAAATTAAACTAATTCATATATATCAAATTAAATTATTTTTTATTCAACAATACCTTTTTCATACGTAATTTACATAAGATGTTCTTGTTTGTAGTACCGATATTTCATAAAATAGAATAATATTTATTTTTTATCAAAATGCATACAGATATATATGTTTAATTTTGTAATTTTCTTGTAAACCATGTTGCAGTATTTAACTGATTTTTTTTTACAAAAGTATTAGGAAAAAAGAAAATATTAATTTATAAATAATTTTATCACTGTATATTTGGTATTTGTCCCCAATTGAATCCACCAGGTCGATCCTCTGGTAATGGAGTATAATCTTGATCGTCAGCATGTGAATCAAATATTATCTTTCTAAAAACAAAGTACAAGAGCTTAGTTAAAAAGAGGAACCAAGTTAGACTAAATAAACTTATACAATATTTTTGCAAATAAAAAGAGTTTAAACATCGATTAAAAAAAAAAATCATGACTGGCATAACTGACTAATTGATGTTGAAAAAATTGGTCGATTTCAAGTCTAATAAAAGGTATGATCAGAGTTTTTGAACATAAAGAGTCGATCTATCAATTCATCTATGGTACAGACTTGAAACGATTCATAAATTAAAATTTTTTTATACATTGAAATTATTGTATTAGTTACATTTCATCAATTCAATAATTTGTTTATAACTTAAAATATAAAAGTTTAGTAGTAAACGACGTTATCGTTTACTTTTTTTTATATAGATTCAAAGCCCTTAATATTCTACAGCAGGTACTATAACAATTTTCAATCCATCAACAATGCAAAAAGAAGGTATCTTCATAGGTCATTGCGTATGTGTGTTTGTTCTCTTGCAGCAAAGAAATGCAGCACTGGTGAGTCTTAAAAGTAATACGATTTAACTTGTGCAAATGTACGCGCAGATATGCAATTCGATGACCCGTGGGAGATCATTGAGTAGCACACAGTGCCAGTCGATAGTCGCGGTCATGGTTTCCCCATGCAAACCAAGTCTCTAAGGTTCTATCCACTTTTCATGAGTGTATTACCGACCATGCGTTAATTGGATATAAGAAGAATTTTCAATTGCTAATAAATAGTTAATTACACATCTGATCTAAAAGTGTGAATGAGAAAAGTTATTCAGATATCCGTTCTTTACCCTCTGGCAAAAGGGCTCAAAATATTTTAGTTTAATAGAACACTATGTATACGAAAAATATAACCAAAATAATCATGGTAATAAATTCTTCTTTAAGTAAATTTTTGAGCGGTTTGATTGATTCATCTCTTGTAAGAACCCAGAAATAGTAGCTAAGTGCCGTCTTTTAGGAAGTTCCAACTTTGAATCAGACGATATTGGTCTAAAGAATACAAATTCAAAACGTTGCGCAAATAAATAAATGTTTATAACTAGTTCGCTCTGATAAATTTTCCAAACTTTTTCAATACAAAATCAGTCTCAAAATTTCTTTCTACTAACAAGGGGAACCCAAGGAGTTCGGGAAACCGATTTGGCTGAAACATTGGAGAATGTTTTCTTGTACCTAAAGATGAAGCTCAGTACTTATAAGTCCTTCAAATGGACCCTAAATTCGAAGATAATGGCCGAATAAGCAAAATCTGTGCTGCTTCAAATCAAGATAACTCAGTATTTAAAATTGTTATTAACTAGTATGAAAAAAAAAACAAATAAAAATCGGAAAATTTCCTTTCATTTTCATTTTTATTTGAGTCGTTAGCTTATTTCGTTCAAAAGTTATGGATGATTGAAATTTAAATACAAGTTTATTTCAGATGAAATATTCAGCCTTATTTTCAATCATCCATAACTTGTGAATGAAAAATGGTAAGGACGCGCATAAAAATGAGAATTAAAGGAAAATTTTCCTCTTTTTGTTTGCTTTTTTATACCAGTCGGGATAAAGTTAATTGCTGAGCTATCTTGATTTGAAGCAGCACGTGTTTTTTCGTATATTTTGCTGAACCTGCCATTATCTTCGATTTTAGGGCCCATTTGAAGGACTTATAGGTAATGAGCTTCATTTTTAGATACAAGAAACCATTTTCCAAAGTTTCAGCCAAATCGGTTACCGGACTCCTCGGGTACCCCTTGTAAGCTTCTAGGATTCCTTATGCTACCTGGCAGTCATCTAGCATTTAATTGCGATTCTAAAATGGTACCATCCAAGTGCTTATTAACAATTTTATAATCAATCTCAAGATCATAATTTAAATGAATATATCGCTCGAAAATAATGTTTTCATTATACTTAAAGTTAACACCTCTAAACTCACAACTTCCCTCGTAGGTGTACTGTATTGGAGACAGTCTTTTAAAATCTTCATTTGATGAGTACAAAGAGAATAAATCTCTGGACAAAGAAACTGAAGAATAACGGAATTGAATCATAAATGTTAAAAATTGCGTTTCAATCCTGATAGGGCAAGTAGGTAACCCGGGGTAAAATGCAATATATTTTTATTTTTCGATAACACAGCCCCACAAAAAAAAATTGAAAGTCCCAAAAACTTGACCATGGTAGTTATATGTTTTTGGGGTCGCTGATTCCGAATCCGGGATCAGTTTAACCCCATCGGATCTTGGTCAAGGTCATTTCAAGGTCAAATGTACAAAATTAGCGGTAACCAAGGTTTAACAGTACATACATGTGTTTTTGGGGTTGCTGAATCCGAATCCGTGATCCTTTTGACTCCATCACCTCGGGGTCAAGGTCATGTCAAGGTCAAATGTACAAAATTAGCGGCAACCAAGGTTTAATAGTACATACATATGTTTTTAGGGTCGCTGAATCCGAATCCGGATTCACAAAATAGCCTTGCTATTTATGTGAATAGGATAGTAGCGATAGAAACAATCATTACATAAAGAGTCTCTGGCCCCTAAGAGAAACGTTCGAACCGGGTTCTAAGAATATAAAAAAAAAGCCACTTGTTCATCCATCAAAAATTCTAATACCACCTCTGCACATTAAATTGGGACTTATGAAACAATGGGTAAAATCTTTAGACAAAGATGGTAACTGCTTTAAGTATCTGCGAAGTCAGTTTCCCAAATTAAGTGATGCTAAAGTAAATGAAGCAATTTTCGATGGCCCTCAGATTCGTAAGATGATAAATGATGAAATTTTTGTTACGAAAATGAATCATACAGAGAAAGAAGCATGGTTATGTTTCAAGGAGGCAATTAAAAATTTTCTTGGAAATCATAAGAGCCAAAATTACCAACAAATAGTACTAAATTTAGTAAATAGTTACGAAAATCAAGGCTGCTTAATGAATCTAAAATTACACTTTTTATATTCCCATATAGATGAGTTTCCAGAAAACCTAGGTGATTACAGCGAAGAGCAGGGAGAGAGATTTCACCAAAATATGAAGGAAATGGAGCGACGGTACCAAGGAAGATGGGACATAAATATGTTAGCAGATTACTGTTGGTCGTTGAAACGAGATCTACCATCAACATCGAAAAAGCGGAAGCGTAATCCACTTCGTAGATCATTTGATAATAAAATAGTTCGTTACCATAAAAAAGAGTAATGGGCTTGAAATTTTTATGGGTATTCACAAAATATTGGCGCGATTTATGGCGATACAACGCGGGATTGAAGAAGTGCCTTGGGACTTGGAGGACACAAACATCAATTTCACGCGCAGCCTCTGCGCAGAACTACACCATTCAGGTAGGCAAGAGGCTAAAGAGTTCAACGCAACATTTACGCGTGAAGAACCGAAACCATCGTGCAGCAATAAGCAGCAGCAAGATCCGTCAGCGAGACAAAACGATACTCGGAGGGGAGTAATTTCAGAACCATCTCGCGAGACGGAAAGCCAGTCCACGCCACGAAGTAGCGGGGTAGAACGAGACACGCCGCTGATTGACTTGACGGACGACGGCTCAGCGACGCTGTTTGGAACGCGCTGTTGGAAGCGCAGCCGACGGACAGCCAAAGCATAGCGAACAACGCGAGACCGATAGTAAACGCTCAAACGGAACCTCGACACGTAGGATCGCGAGACGTACTATTAAATAGTACAAATCCATTTTTAAGTGATTGGCCGCCAAGACGTAGTTTATTATCCGTGGGAATGGATAGATATCGCGATACGATCTCGGCAGTACCGCGAGTAAATTTCGTCTTTTCTTCAACGGTAACGGCGAATCAAATAACACACGCGCGGTCGGACTTTGAACGTCACTTAAATAATCTTACTTATGATTTAAGCTCACGCGAAGCCGATCGGAAGAGAAATGCGAATCAAACAACCACCGAGACGTTAAGCGAAAATATCTACATCAGTCCGAGACTAAACCCAGAAATCAGGCCTACCGTTCATTCAGCGCAGAATAGTAGCCAATCACAAGAAAACCGAACAAATACTACATATTTTCCACCATATTCTCTAAATGGATTGCCTACCAGAGAGAGGGGACCAAGGATAAACCGTGACTACGAGAATCAAGAAAGAACGATACCTCAAGCCACAACGTCCAGTCAAGAGCCCAGGCTGACTCGATCATTCGATCCACTCAGCACTACAGTAGTGACAGCATATAAATTTAATCCACGAAAATTAATAAAAGACTGGAAAATAAAATTTACAGGCGGATCAGACTCAAGCGCAGAAGAATTTCTGTGTAGAATTGAGGAATCGAGACGCGGCACAGAAACAATAGATAAAGATCTGTTAGAAGCCTTGCCAGATCTATTAGGTGAGATGGCCGCGAAATGGGCGAGACTGGAAAGAATAAATTGGCTCTCTTGGCGAGACTTTATTCAAGATTTTAGAGAACACTATGGAGTCCAAACTTTCAAGTGAGAATCCAAGCAGAAGCTTTTTCAAGAAAACAAGGACCTGGTGAACCAATCACAGACTTCATTACAAACTACCGCTTAATTCTACGATACTTACACCCACAGCCGGCATTGGCCAATCAAGTGCAGATGACTTATAATAATCTGGACCCAGATTATCGAGACAAAATAAATAAACGAGAAGTTAAATCGTTTCGAGACATTGAAATCCTGGGTAAAGAGTATGAAGCATCCGTGATTGCCAGAGAAGAATATCAGACCCCTCCGAAAAAAGAACATTCAGCACTACCGGAAACTGCTTTTATTCCGGAAAAATATAAGAAAAATTTATCGAAAGCCGCCAAGGATAATTATAGCTTGGCCGCGGTTGGGGGAGAAGCTAATAATAAATCGCAAAAACCGAAAAGCAAATGGATTTCACGGAAAAAACAACCGTATCAGAGTCACGACACGGAGTCAAAGACCTTGCAGCGAGACAAAACCGAACCTTTACAAGCAAAGGATAACAACAAGGGAAGCGGAGTAAAGAAAGATCGACTTCGCTGCTTTAACTGTCAAGGTTGCGGACATTGGGCTAAAGACTGCCCATCGCCAAAGAAGGAAAGGCGAACCCAAAAACTGAACGACGATAAACATTCGGAACCACAACAGAAGGCTTCGGAAAACTAATCTCGCGAAGCTTGGAGGAGACAAAGATCCTCGCAGGAAGCAAAAAGTCTCCAACTAATAACAAATTGTTAATTAAAATCGAGACAAATCCAATCGACTTAGGGAGCGATATCATCAAGGGCAACGACAATGAATCAGGAAGCGAAAGTAAAATCAAAATTACGAATAGGTGAGCCAGCGGAGTTGGGAAAATTCCGAGAGGTGAGTGAATATTGTCACCTCCTCGAACCTGAAATACACCAAGACAATCGATATTTTTTTAAAAAACGAGGTGGCCGGGACTCAAATGCTAGCTCTAGTGGACTCAGGTGCGTCCAAGACGTACGTGGGAGCAAAGTTCGTTGAGAAGTTCGGAAACGGGGTTTTCGATACTTCAGATGCGCGAACAATCAGATTAGTAAACGGAACACTCGAAAAGATTTCAGGACAAATCAGAGTACCCGTGGCAATCAGAGGCGCTATCAATGAAATCGCCATTCATATCGTGAAGGCGTTAGCATATGAATGTGTCCTTGGTTTTGACGCCTTGGAAGTATTTGAAATTGAGATAAATTTCAAATCTCGAGAGTGGCGTATAGCTGACAGTCCTCCTATTCCGATACACGATAATACTTTCGAGACAGAGGAAGAAATAGCTGGTATTTCGGAACTAACTGATAATCAAACAGAAATACTAGAAAAGATGCTGAACGATTTAATACCCGTTCGACACGCAAAACTGGGCACGACCAATCTGGATATACACTCGATAGACGTACAAGGAAATAAGTCGATAAAGCAACGGTACTACACAATATCGCCAAAGGTCCGCGAAATAATGCACGCAGAGGTGAATAAAATGCTAGAAGATGGCACTACAGAACCATCGAGAAGTAATTGGTCAAGCCCAATAGTCATGGCTAGAAAAGCTAACGGCACATACCGATTATGCTTAGGCTTTTGCCGTCTGAACGAGTTAACAAAAAAAGATGCCTATCCTCTCCCAAGGATGGACGAGATACTAAAACAGCTAAGCGCAGCGAAATTTATAAGTACCGTAGATCTGAGTCAAGCATATCTACAAGTACCATTGGAGGCCAATTCCAAGGAATTGACAGCGTTTACGGTACCAGGCCGAGGACTCTTCCAGTTCACGAGAATGCAGTTTGGTCTATCGAATGCACCTGCGACATTTCAAAGAATTATCGACAGAGTCGTAACACCAGAACTATAACCTTATGCATTTTCGTATCTAGACGACATTGTAGTTGTCTCGGAAACGTTTGAAGAACATTTAACATGGCTAAGGTGAGTCCTAATAGCAGTGCGAGACGCGGGACTCACCATCAATCGGGAAAAGACAATTTTTGGTTGTAATGAAGTCAAATATCTTGGCTACATAGTTAACAAGCACGGACTTCGAGCCGATCATGGTAAAATCGAGGCGATTCAGAGTTACCCGTCTCAAACGAATTTAAAACAACTTAGACGTTTCCTAGGTATGGCCTCTTGGTACCGGCGCTTCGTAGATAACTTCGCGACCATGGCTGCTCCGCTGCACAAACTACTTAAGAAAAGCAAGCGGTACGAGTGGAAGGAAGAGCAAGAAAACGCAATGCAAGCATTGAAACAAGCGTTAACGTCAGCTCCGATACTGGCTTACCCCAACTTTGCGGTACCCTTCACTCTGCAATGCGACGCTAGTTCATTTGGTCTCGGAGCGGTTCTCACGCAGGTTCTCGGCGTTGAGAAAGTCTGTAGTAGAGTAGCCCGAGGTAACTTCGAGGTGAACTACGCGTGTAGATAGGCAGACAAAAACTGCAATATATTCTTTGTATGATTTCGTACCTCTCCCCTTTGAAAGGCGCAGGTTGAGCGTAGAATGTGAAGAAATGGTCGAAATTGCTGGACTCGCTTACGAGGCAAGTCTCCCATTAATTGCGAGGCTGGGGCTGCTTGCTGTCGCCAATAGCGAAGGCACTTAAAAACGGTGGTTTTAATTAGTTGACGTCCTCTTAAAATCCAGAATTGTTGCCTTAAAAATCCGAGAGTCAGCTGTGTACCTCCATGTAGAGTTTTCTTGTGAGCACCCCAAGCTAGTAATTGCGTGAAGTACGACTCACGAGGCAAAATAATTGGATGTCGCTCATCGGGATGTAGTAGAGAATGCCGTAAACGTCCACCTACACGCAATAAACCATCTTCACCGAGAAAAGGATTGAGCCGTATAAGCGTACTTTTAGGTGAAATTGGTCGAGCCGTGGAGAGGCAATTAATTTCGCTCGAGAAATGGCGAGTTTATACGTAAAGAATCCAGTGGTTCTGCGCTTCTTGAAGTTGAATCGGAGTTAGCTGAGAGATATCCGTTGAGTCCTTTTTGTTGTTGAGTGATTTACGTCGACGAAGTTGTTTGATGAATTTAAGGCACCGCGCTGTGACGCGTAGAAGCTTGTTAATTGAACTATACTTGGTGAGGAGGTCAAATTCCGGGGCTGAATTGATCACGACAAGACAAGGATTGCTTCGTGTATCCGGACAATCGACTGAAAATTCATACTTGCTATCCCTCGGGATCTGAGCATCATTAGCTGTTAGAAACGGCGGTCCTTGCATCCAGAGTGTCGAATTTACAAGTTCGGAGGCAGTTACACCTCGAGAGGCAAGATCAGCAGGATTAATCTTTCCATCAATGTGATGCCATGACGCTTGAGGCAGCGTCGTTTGAATTTCTGAGACTCGGTTGGCGATGTAAGTTTTCCACGCAGTTGGATGTACTCGTATCAATGAGAGTGCGACAGTGGAGTCAGACCACAAATGACAGGCAACTTCTTTGAGCGTGAGACACTCTCGTATCCAATTGATAAGTCTTACGCACACCAAGGCACCAGAGTTCCAGACGTGGCAAAGAAACTTGCTTGAGTGGGGCGACTTTCGTTTTTGAGGTCGGTAAAACCGATTGCAGACGACCTTGTTTATCAAACGAGCGCACGTAGAGGCAGGCTGCGTAGGCCCGCTCAGAGGCATCTGAGAAGCCGTGTAGTTCGATGAATCGAAGAGTGTTTAAAGTTCCAATCCAGCGAGGCACAGAAAACAATTGTAGTTGAGGCAGCTGCTTGATGAGAGAATTCCAACGAGGTTGAAGATATTGAGGCAAGGCATCATCCCACGATACACCAGCATGCCAGAGAGATTGCATAAAGATCTTGAAACTTACGGTTATTGGAGAGATCCAACCAATCGGATCATATAGTTGTGCAATCAAAGACAAGGCTGTTCTTTTCGTAGTTTGTTTATCTGAGTTTGCGAGGCGGTTGAATTGAAAGGAGAAGGCATCTAACAAAGGTTGCCAAGAAACAGAGAATTTCAAAGGCATCCATTTGTTGCCAACTGCTTAGCGTCGTTTGATGATCTTGTTGAACATTATTGAGAAGTGACGGATGGTTAGAGGCCCATTTGCTTAATGGGAAACCGCCCGCCATTAGCAACTGAATTAACTCGGTTTTCAGTTCGTTGGTCTCTTCAATCGTGTTAGCACCCGCGAAAATGTCATCAACATGACAGTCTTGACGAATGAGCTGAGCAGCACGAGCATATCGGTCTCCTTCATCGGAGGCAAGCTGCTGGAGAGTTTTGATTACCTGATATGGTGAACTTGCAAGCCCGTAGGTAACTGTGCAGAGGTTATAGGCTTGGATTGGCTGATCTTCAGAAAAACGCCAAAAAAATACGCTGCAACGGTCTATCTGCTGGGTCAATCTGAATTTGCCTAAACATTTTCTCGATGTCAGCAGAAAAGACATAACGAGACTTTCGCCAGCGGAGCAGAATATCGAAAAAATCTTACATTTTGGTTGCGAACCAAGAAACACGTATTCTTTACGCGATACCGAAACCGAAGCCGTACCGGATTATTACATTTTGGTCGCGAACCAAGAAACACGTATTCTTTACGCGATACCGAAACCGAAACCGTACTGGTGGAAAAACTCACTCCCAATCAATGGAAAAATAGAATGCTGACATTAAACGCCTTACACGATCTAGTAACAAGAAATCCGTTTGAGGCTAGCATGGAACAGGCTATCCTATATTTAAAGAGGGGGATTTGGTCTCGAGAAGAAGGAAAATTTTATCCTCCGCGATAAATTTTGTAGCGGCGAAACTGGCAAAGAAATTTGACGGGCCCTATCGCATCGCGAAAATGCTATCTAATGTCATCGCGGTTCTAGAAACATTAGACGGAAAGAAGGTGGGCAAGGTTCACACCAAGGATCTCAAGCACAAAACAAGTAAGTCAAAAATTTCTGTACCGAACCCTCCACCTCCCCCTACAGATGAGCCAGTACCGTCGCGGTCACCGCGAAGTATTGCTCCGCCGACTACGCCTGCGGGTGACAGTGGCCCAGACGATAGAAAACAGCCTGATAAAGTGGACGCGCCGCTCGCAATCGCGCCCACTGCCACCCGTAAAAGAGGAAGGCCCAGGCAAAACCGCACCACCAGAGGACAAGGCACCGCCACAAATACCAGCTCCAATACAGGAGCAGCCCATGGATCGGAGCGTCAAAGGAGAGGCCCAACCACCAGAGCCCGCGCCAGAGCCCTCCAAAAAGACAGCGATGAGACAGACGAGATGTTACAAGGAGAAAACTGGGACCAAAACAAAACAACCCAAACAGACTGACCCATGTGAGACAAAAACAGAAACGGACAGGATCCCAGTTGCGTGGACACCTTCGGGCAGGTCCAAGTTCATCCCTCTCGAGCGCCGGCTCGAGTATTTGAAGTTTATAAAGGCTGAGGGAGAGGTACCAGCTGAGATGCCCACCCGCTTCGGACCGGAGTCAATGCGCGTCCGGTTCCAGCAGGCCGCTCCGCCGGCCAACCGGGGCGAAGGTAAGCCAAAAGCTGAGGTGTCCGGCGAGCTTACATGCTGGAACTGTGGCGCGGGACACCGTTTCTCGGAGTGCGGCCTGTCACCAGGACGGCGGCGCTTCTGTTTCAAGTGCGGACATCTCGACGTCATGAAGAGGGATTGCCCAAACTGCTCTTCGGGGTGGCGTCGGGAATTGAAAACCTACTGGGACGATAGCGCCCGCCTCTTGGGGTATGCGTCACCCGAGAAAAGGCAGAGACGAGACAGAGACGGGACTGAAAGAGAAAAGAGGCAGAGCCCAAAGCCGCCTCCAAAATATTGTACGGTAATAAAACACCGTTCATCAAGGCTCATAGTACCGTTTAATTTCTTTTACCCACTAACAATACCCAAAGATAGCGAGACACACGAACAAATTTAGACGTATTTTTTTTCACTTAAAGTTAGAAAATTCGGGAAAGAATATCGGTACTGGAGAAAAGTTTTAATGTAAGGAAATTTAAGTTTTTAATTGTATTTAGTTTGTTAAATTAAAATATCGATTTACCGGTTAACCTCCGTCCCTTCGTTTTAAATTGTTTTTATTGAAGAAAAAAAAAAAAAAAATTGATTGGAAAACTGCAGGTTCGGTTTTAAGAGGGGAGATGTTATAAGAGAGTAATTACGACTAAGTACCGAAGCGAGAGGGTCCGGCAAGGCGAAGCTAGAAAAAAATAAGTATGCAGGTATGAGTGAGAGTATGAAACGTGAAAAGAGAAGCGAGCGAAGGAGAGAGAAGAAAACGAGGCATCATCGGCACAGAGGCCGACAACGAGCACGGAGAAGCAGGTATCCTGAGGCGTGAAGCCGAGTGGGTCGGAGTACAGCGGCGTAGGAATGCACCAGCGCCGAGTGAGTCGAGACGAGACGAGGGGGCCGCGGCTTGGTCTACCGTGAAGAGAGCTCCTTTTTGAAAGGCCCGCTACAACCGTCATACCTTCTCACTCGCGACGCCTACGGTCGCTAAGCGTCCGCCTGTCGTATCAGCCCGCGCAATGACCGTCACTAGCAGCGAGCGGCGTCAACTGTAGCGCTGAAATTCGAAGAGCACCCACTCTCCCGCTTCGTCTCGCCGAGAACGCCGGTACGGGAAATCAAAGTAAAAATTTGAACTTGGAACGAGGAGCCGAGATTGCTTTTACGGTACCCGAGATTGCTTTGATTTAAATGTTGAGATTTTTCTTCCGAGACGCGTGTGTGTGTGATTTTGAAGTTCGAGACCTGGTGGAGCCTTGCCGCCGACACCGAGATTGGGAGACTCGTCTTCTTGGAGTTCGTCGCGAATCGCCCTCACGACATTCGTAGCCGGGTTTACGATCGCGCGTCGCGATACGTTTTAATTTTTGTAACAGATCTGCATAGAACAGAGTGATATTAAACTACCTCATTGTCCCGCAAACTCTTGCCACGCTTCGTTTTTTTTCTGGCTTGCACGCTACTCATTCCCCTCATTAGCTTCCCGGACGAGGAGGAGCCGGCCATCAGCAAGACCTTCAATAAAGGTAGGAGTTTTTCCAACATTCATCGGAAGTGAGCAACGGGCGACGGGGGACTCGGTAAGACTTCGAGAAAGTATTGTAGGAGTAGCCAGCCACGAGGGCACGAAAAAGCTACCTTACAATCTTTATGTAATGAAAAAAAGATCATAATAGTAATGTAAGAATTTCATGAGAGTCATCGTAAATTACGATACGTCAAGCAAGATTAATATTCCCGGTATTGAGGAAAAGTCAAGGAAGGACTCACGCGACATATTTTTAACGTGCCATAGGCCACAAGAGCAACGATCAGGTAGGAGGCGAATTTCCTGCACCTATCACACAGTCGAGTTTCTCGCGCCAATATCCGCGAGCCGAACGACACGGGGATTCGGATTGTACTTATTCATTACACCATGTTCTAAGTATTATACCGACCTCTTACGGCCAACCGGATATGCTGCCATTATTTTGCCGAGATATCCGTGATTTGGTTCAGGAATTTGGACCGCCATCGGGAAAATAGATTTTAAACTCGTTCGCATTAAAATTTAGAGATGTCATTGGTGGATATACGACTCGATTAATGCAATACGAGTCCATTGACAGACTCCTCACAGATTTAACTACGCAATACAGGAGCGTCGGCAAAGCAGGTAAGGCGCTTGTCGAGGTCAAGTTTGTCCGCCAGCGACCAGAGGAAAGCGCTAAAATATAAGAAATATTTTTCAATTTGGCACTCCACGTCTTATTTGGTGTTGTGCTGAACGCGACTGTCTTTTGGAGGCATCACGTCGACTCAGTTATCAAAACTTTTAATAGTATTTTTTACAGTCTTTGTTTTATCCGCTAGTACACAACTGAAACTTTGCGCAAAAGATTTGCTGAGTCGGTGCTGTTCCCTCATGTAGATTACTGCTCTACTGTTTTGCTGGATACCTCTCAGGAGTTGAGAAACAGTCTCCTCACCTTAGTGGAAAATTTGTTTTATTTGTTTAAACAATTATTGTCTAAGAAAATTATTTTAAAAAATTGTTTTTTGCATATTCTGACTCTGGAATTTACGAAATTACAGAAATTGTACAAGTTGAATTTAAAGTCGATCAATTCGAGTCAATGAATATGAATTCGAGTCCCAATACTCATGTTGGCAAACTGTTTAATTACAGCTTCTTTAAACCTGCATGTGATAATGAAGAAAAGAACCCTTATAAAACACAAAACGGAAATATAACAGATGTTAGGAGACTTTGTGACACAAATAATTATAATCAATAATGAAGGTATGCGTTTCAGCCATTGAAATGCCTGCTGGTCATCGTCCGTGCGATACAGGTATTCCTTCTCGTAGACGCACATGTGATCAATTCGATTGGGTAGCTCTACATATAGATGAATCTGATAAATGTTTTAGTGGAAGAGAAGAGCTCTCATCCATCTAGCGGGGAACAAAAAAAAATGAAACCCAAATTTGGAGAAGAAAGAAAGTCCAAAAAGCGAGAATTCGTCACGGTGCCGGTGGTGGGCATATTCGAGATCCAATGCCAAATTTTTAATATATAATAGAACGCTCGTTTTGACATTTATGAGGGTTCTTGTCTTCATTATCTCACATATGTAGGTTATAGAAGCTGTAACTTCTTTTATTAAAATTAAACAGTTCGCCAACATGAGCATTGGGACTAGAATTCATATTCATTGACTCGAATTGATAGACATTAAATTCAACTTGATCATGTATTTTTTGTATTTTTGACATTGTATTTTTATTTATCATGTTGTCAGCAACTAAAGCATTTGATAATCTCATTTGAATCAATCGTTTTGTTACAGCCCAAGTCCATTTTCGTCCACCTATATGAATTTCAAAATCGTTACAGTGCTGATCTTGTATAGATCTACTAAACCCATAAATTCATTATAAAATTTAAAAACTGCTAGAACTTCTAATTGAATTTTTTTATAATACATTCGCTACTGTCAAACCTACCAACTTGTTCAAAAGGTGTAATTTCAGCTGCTGTTGACAAGAAAGATACTTTTTTTGAATCCATTATTGTGATATAATTCAGACTACTTGTTTTATCGTGATAGCAACATAAGTACCTTTAGCAGATTTAGTAGGAAGTTCATGTTTTTCAACCAATCTTTTTTTTTCAGGATTTTCTTCAGTCTTCTTTGACTTTGGTTTTTGGGGAACAGATACAGTGGGAAACATTTCCTTCGTAAGGGGACACGAATGACACGAACAGTGCCAGTACATTTAAGACATTTTTCTTGTAAATAAACTAATAAATCTGGTGACGTAAAAAAGTTATCAAAAAAAATCTGGTATTTTTCTGCATCTTTTCTTGTGACTTGATTAAAAAATTACACCAGTTTTATTCACACGATGGATCGAGGTTATCCCCATTCGCAAAGCTAATGCGAAAACCGTCCTTAAGGAGTTCAAAGAGCGTATCTTTTTGAGATATAGAGCTCCTGAAGTCTTTCTTTCGGATAAGGGCACGGAGTTTAAGAACCGTACCATTGATTGTTTTCTGGTAGAGAGAGGTGTGCACCATACTACGGTACTGCCATATCATTCGCAGGCAAATCCAGTGAAGCGAGTTAATCAATCACTGAAGACGATGCTCATGGCATTTATCGAAGAGAGCCATAGAACATAGGACGATAGTTTGCCAGAGCTCGTTTTCGCGTTTAACAAGGCTGTGCATAGTTCAGTGGGAGCCAGTCCTGTTCTACTGAATTATGGAAGGCAGTCGATGCCTCCTTCGACCATTCGTCGGGATCAAGAGTTAGCTCTATTTTGGCAGAGGAAGATCGAAGATTTAATCAATCTACGCGCTGAGGCGAGCCAAAGATAGGAAGAACCTCACAACAGGCAGGTGGCTTACTATAATGCACGTCGTAGACCGGCCGAATTCGATGTAGGAGATCGAGTTTGGCAGCGTAATAGAATACTATCTTCTGCTATGGGAAAATTATTGGACTCGTCCATGCTGAGCAGGTAAAGGAGCACGTAGCCGAAGAAAGTCAATTGGATCTGACAGAAGCAGACGACGTCGAGACGCAACCTCCAAGGGATGCGAGCGTCGAGCGACGAGGGTTTTCGACCCGCCACAAGCGAGCACGCAGTTAAGCATCACTTTATCGGGAGATGAAGCGGCTGCCTGTCTGCCTCGAACTTCGCGGGCCCGCGGAAGATCTCGGAGGGCCACGAAAGTGGTTAAACGAGCAGGCGTTAAAACTGAGAAGACTGCGTCGTCGGTACAGATAGCGAAGCAAAAGTCCGGTCTGCCGAAGGGCTCGCCAAAGCGCGTCAGTATAATACATCCTGCGAATCTCTCTCCGCGTCGAATGCGTGCCACACATTCGTAAGCCCCTCTCATTTTTCTCCTGGTTTAATTTCAGGATAGATAAGGAAGAATTCATGTGCACGTGCGCCCAGCTCTCCAGAGAGTTATCGGTTGGGGCTGAGGAGGAGATAAACTCCACGGTCTCGATCACTGAAGTCGATAGGGAGGTGGTGCCGATGCTACGCGCACGAATGGGAGCTACATTGCGCCGCCCGTATTTTCACCAGACCACGCCCTGTACAACCGGAATAAGAAGAGGGCGCCGTTGCTCTGCAAGAAAGCGAGGCGCCATCAGCTGGCGAGGTGACAGAAGAGGGTACCGTCGCTCCTGAAGAGAGCGCGGTGCCACACGTGAAGCAAGAAGTTGCACAGGAGGAGGGCTCCGCGATCCGTGTATGGGGGTGTGTGTGTTTCACGCGCTTTCGGACTGCCTTCGCAGTTCGCGATTTGATTGTATTAATTGTTGTTTATATGATATCAGAGAATAGATATAGAGTTTAATAGAATCACGTCGTCGTTATTTTATTAGTAGCTAAATTTCCGTTATTTTCCTGCGATTACCGCCGCCTCCGCGGAAACAGTGGAAAAGCGGTTCCACTGTGCAATGATTTGAGTAAGCTGGCCTCATGAGCTTTGCACGGTGCTTACGATATATTGTCCGAGCATCGGAAAGCGAGACTCAACAAGAGAGTCTCGCATTTGTACGACAGGTGTTTGCACCTGATCAGCGGGGAAAATCGAGTGAAGATTTTCCCGCTGCAACGTGGAAAAGGTAGGAGTATGCAGTATATATATATAGCACACAGTAAAAACAGCCCCGTTATACTCTAACCAAAAAATTCCACCGACGATTTTGATGCAAAAATACCAAATAAAGAAAATTTTGACTCGAAATTTCATGTTTTTTGGTAAATGATTCATGATAACTTTTTTAATATGCATTTTATTGAAATTCTGATAGCAAATATTGAAAGTTAAGATAATTTTACGTCGGAAATAACTTATCTTGATTTTTTCAGGACTGATTTCGTATTAAATAGAGTAGAAAAATCTGGAAGAATTGTCCATTTAGAGCTTAATCGCATTAGGAAGGATTTGATTTTTTTCACCTCTCTTTTTCGTCCCGAACCCCACGAAAAGCATACTACGTACTATGCAAGGTATTCTTCACGAGGTCCGGAAAAAGAGTTCGGGCAACTATCTGAAATATTAAAATAAAATAGAAATATTTCACAAATATTTAAAATACTTACAAAATGTTTGGAGTTTTTAAAATTCGAAATCCTCCAATTTGTTGTGGAAAAATATCTTCAGCAAAGTAATACATGTGTCCTACAGCCATTCCAATTAGATCGACCCAGACAGCGTTTCCGAGTAAAACCGAAAACCCGAGAAGCACCCACGGTAAATATGGAGCCTAAAAGTATAAGTTTTACTGTAATAAATATATATTCGGCAATACAGAATAATTTTATCTTAAATAGTGATTATGTGTGTATGAAGCAGTAAAGCTAAGAAAGTTTTTTTAACTAATCATCCATTAATTATCTGGTAGGATTGAGAAGTAGAATAGTGAAAAATGACTCCATCGCCCGGAATAGTTTTAAAAATAAAATTATTTTATCAACCAATAACGAACTGTAATGTTCATACCACTAACTACTCTTGTAAGGTGGAAGGCTTAAGACATATACAGTTCCTTAAAATATTACGTGATGAGTAAAGGAGAATAAAAATTAAGTGAAATGAAGAATAATATGAAAAAGGAAAAAAATCATCAAAGTATTAGATAATTAAGTATTTCAAAAAGAATTTCGATAATGGTCTCGTGCAGGCTGGATCTCCAATAGGCTTCGGCGTCGGCGGTAAGCCTATACGTAAGATCTAGCCTGACATATATGTGTTACCATCCGGATGATAACACCTAAACCGGAGGCCCAAGCGGAGTTATTTACACTTTAGCGTTTTTTGATTTAGTTAATAGTAATTTGTCAGTTTATAGTAGAGTACAGTCGACATAAGTAATATTTCTTAATGTAAATAACTTCGCTTAGGCCCCCTGTTCAGATGTTATCATCCGGATGGTAACACATATATGTCAGACTAAATCTTACGTAATTCGAGTTTTAAACATTTTTTTAATTATTAAAAACGAAGTATTCATCACACCAGAAATCAAGTGATTTATCTTGTCAAAACGGCAGGTGAAAAAATCACCTGATTTTTCACATGATTTTTTAAAGCAGGGACTGCATGAAGAAAAGGGTTTTGCCACAATATATCTTACTTCGGACTATTAACTCTAGATGGAAGTCTAATTCCAGCTCCCACTAGCACGAGATTGGCATATCATTTGATTCTATAATAAGTTTCTTGTCATCTTACAGATGAACCCAAAAAGTGACCCGGGGGAAACACATTTTTCATTTCTTCTTTTTGATACACCTAATTTTCTAATATTGCATAACTTTTTCCTTTTTCGTATTATCATTTATTTCACTAAACTTTTATTTTCCTTTACTCAGCATGTAATGCTTTAGGAAATTATATGTCTTAAGCCGTCCAACGTACAAGAGTAGTTATGAGTATAAACATTATAGTTTTTTCATGAGCGATAAATTCAATTTATTTTGAAAACCTTTTCAAGCAATAGTCATTTTGTCATTATAAGTTTGACATTGGGTCACTAAAATGCCTGAGCATCTACTGGACTTATTTTTCGTAAAATTTTGAAATCTCCAAGGAATGAGCCTCGGAAATTCTTTCCCCCTTTTTGAAATTTTTATTCAACTTCGGACTCCAAACCGAAGTCGATTTCCAGCTCCTACCAGTATATTTATTAGATTAGACTATATAGAGAGAGCACCGTGAAGTCCAAAAATGATTTACAGAAATCGTAATAAAAAAATACCATTAATTATGGAATCGTTACCAACATTAGCATCGCAAGTAAAAAAAACTGCAGGTGTTTTCGTTTTTTTTATAAAAAATCAAAAACTTTATGGGCCGCGATAACTATGGATATACTGATTGCTAACCAGATACATGCTATAACGGTATGAAATAAACGCGAATCGATTGCAATTTAATTGCGGGTCATGTAAATAACTGCGTTATTGCATAATTCACAGTAATTTTTTAATAAGTAATTAATTTATTTTTTTGGTTCCTTCCATTCCCTTCCACCGCGAACTCTAGCTGTTTCCTGTCCCTCGTTCCGACTGTCCAACTGGTTTTGCGCATGGAACTCGCGCGAACTATTGGTCGCTTTGAATCAGTGAATATCACGAATTTTATGTTGACTGTAAGTGAGATTTCGGTTCTGATAGTGCTTACAGCGGCATAAGTAGCTATTTTTAAAAGAAATAAGCTGTATAATGAATAGCTAATGCAGCAGATTCTAGACGTGTCCTGCGTCGATATGGAGGAGCAGTTGAAATAAGTTTTGATCACATACCTGAAAATCTATCAGAAAGAGTAATGAAAAAGCAGATAGAAAAGTGACTTCCGATGTAAGAGTATATACATGGTGGATTCAATTTATCAAGGGCATTTGGAGCAATAGTTTTGAACGAACTCTTAACCAAAGTACTACTTGTCGAAAGTTATTGGGCTAAAATAGTTGCTTAAGTTTTGCCAAATGAAAAATATCGAGTCTATTTTCGTAATGATGAAACTGTGCAGCTGTTTATGAAAGATAAGCGTTTTATTATATTTGGACCTTCAAACTTTTTATTTTACAAAAACTATGAATTTGTTTCAGGATTAACAAAGAACTTTTTCAAAACAATGTTCAAATTTGATGTAGCTGAAAGAGATACAGAAGGTATATAAGAACCGCTTGGGTCACAATAGTATTCATTCTTTTATATGTAACTATTGGCAGGAGAAAAGATGTAGAAAAAAATGAAAGAGCGGACTGACAAGAATTAATTGTTTATTTATATTAAACCAGTGTTTACTATAAGAACCTGTGATGCGAGAAAGATAAGTGTCATTAAATTCAAATAAGCATGACTGAACTAAATATTCAGAGGACTTGTAACAGATTTTGACATTTATTCTAATATTTGAATTCATTATTTTTCGATCTGATGACGCGATCATATCATCCTATCGCGCCGGCTCTCTCTCTCTCTCTCTCTCTCTCTCTCTCTCTCTGATCATTCTATCTCACTCACGAGACACGCACCACACTTGCTAACCTGCTCGTGATTACTCATGCTCACACGCAGTTGGACAGACAGTGTAAACGAATTAACGAGGGAATACAAAATTCACTCGCAAATTCGTCACACCCCTCTCCCAGACGCTGAATACCAGGATAGTGACAGCTCGATACTTCACGCTCAATGACCGATAACAGTAAAAAAAAACATCTTGAAAGGAGCACCGGTTGCAAGACACTACTTGTACAGCCGATGCTCCATGATATTCGGGCAATCTTTGTTCTTGCGAAAACCAAGTGTACCACACATGTAGCACCTGGTGTCTCGCCTTCTTTCATCTTGGCTGCGACGCTCCTGCGCCAACCGCCATGTCTCCATTTCTTCTTGTTCAGTGGCTCGCTTGAGCGCTTCTTCTGTTCGAACCCGCTCCTTGCAAGCATGCTCAAGAAGAGCCACTTCCTCCCTTGCTCGACGCTCCTCGGCCTCTTTGCGAATCCGTCGATCTTTACGGACTCCAAATACCGCATGCATCTCCATGCGCCGGTTTTCTACGAGTGGTACCTACTTTTTCATCCACCTCGCTCCAGCATCACCGTGCTGCTCCACAAAGACGGCAAGCGCCGCTAAGGCCTCCTCCTCCAACAGCACACTTGATCTCGAGGCTTCTCGCGCCTGCTCGACCTGCTGCTCGAGGCCTCTTGCCTCCAACTCACATAGTGACGAGCTCTGCTGTCGAGCATCTTCGCCTTCTTCAGCCTTTGGCTCAACCTTGACCGACGCCGGGTTAGTAAAGCCTCGGCGTCGTCTGCATATCCAGCAGCGGCACAGGGCTCCCCATCCTGTACCGACTCCATGTCTTCTTCCTTGAATGGCGTCGCACTCTCCATCGGAGCCGTGGTGCCATCATCCTCTTCATCCACCACTTCAACCGGTGGAGGACCCGAAGTATACGGGCGGCGCAATCCTGCGCGTGCCCGCTCGACCATAACCGGGACCAATTCCCGGTCTACTTCGGCTATTGAGACCGAGGACGAAGCTTCCACCTCGGTCTCCAAGGATAACTCTTGAAAGAGTTGAGCGTACATTTGCAAAAAGGAATGCTTATTCATCATGAATTCAAAAGAACGAGGCGAAATAATGAGAGGGATTTTCGAACGCGTAGCACGCTTTCGTAGGCCAAAGGCACAGATTCGCCGGATCTACTGCGACGACGCGTTTTCGCGAGCCCTTCGGCCGGTCGGGATTTCGCTTCGCAATCTTACTCGACGACGCAGCATTCTCAGTTCGAACGCCCGCTCGCTTCACAACTCTTGTGGCCTTCCGTGGCTTTCCGTTGCCTTCTGCGAGGCTTCGAAGTTTTAGGCACGTAGGCAGCCGTTACATCTGCCGGTGGAATGATGCTAACCTGCGTGCCCGCTAAGCACGCTCGTGGCGGGTCGCTCAACGCCACCTCTTCGCTGGTATCAACAGAGGTTGAATCGCGACGTCGTCTTCTTCCGTTAAAGTTGCTTGAGTCTCCTCCGCTACATGCTCATTCATCTGCTCGGCATGGGTTTAACGAACTTATATCCTTCAGTTCGAAAGTATTTGATCCTAGCTGGGCCGTTATAGTATATGGTCCAGCAAACTTTGGGTCGAGTATAGTGCTCAGCCCTGCAGCTGCGGAAGAAAGAATTTTATTCCTCTTTCACGCCCTGTCTCCGACCGCAAAATCCGTCGTTCTCCTACTGCCATTGTAATATGCCGCCTGTAGGAGGTGCGATTTCCGGCTCCCGAAGTCACGTAAGCTGATTTTCTTTTTCCCTGCTTCTAGAGCCTCGTCTTCCTCTGTTTCCATTGTAACCATCTCTTGAGTCCTTCTGATTGACGAAGGAGGCATCGGTTGTCTCCCATAGATCAGTAACGTGGAACTGATCCTCCACTGAACTATGTAAAGCTGTATTAAATGCAAAGACGAGCTCGGGCAAGTTTTCGTCCCAAGTTCGATGACTTTCTTCAATAAACGCCACAAGCATCGCCTTTAATGAGCGATTCGCGTTCGACAGGGTTTGCTTGTGGATGATACGGTGGCACTGTCGTATGATGCACACCTCTTTCCACCAAAAAGCTATCAATGGCACGGTTCTTAAACTCCATGCCATTATCCGAGAGAAACACCTCAGGAACTCCGTATCTCGTAAAAGCACGTCCATTGAGCTCCTTTAAGACAGTCTTCGCAGTAGCTTTGCGAATGGGGATAACCTCAACTCATCGCGTGAATAAATCCTGAAAAACTAGGATATACGCATAGCATTTCACAGATTGTAGCAAAGGACCATAATATCACCGGCTACCACTTGCTATGGTCTGGTGGCGGTCCTTTGCCCCATAAGCCCTGCGTTTTTCACCATCACGATAGGGTTTGACCAGCCGCTATGTGAAGGTTCAATTACTTCAGCCTCGAGTAATTCTCTTACTTGACGATGCATTTCCTTTGCAATCTTTTTGGAACCAGGAAAATGCTTTTGCTTGATCAGTCGAGCTAATCCAACCTCTCGTATTCTACCCACGTCGTGCAGCGTAGTATATTTTCCGGTGCTCTAATGGTTCGATCAAGCACCTGCTCGATTTTCTCTCGCTCTGAGGACCCCACATCAGCAAGCCCTATAGCAGAAACAGCTATGACTTCCCTTTCGCTAAGTCCTGCCATGTCGAGACCTATGTATTTATTTTCATCCTTGAATAACATTTGATTCTTGCAGGGATCCAACATTGCTTTAAACAAGCGTGTGAAGTTAACTCCGACATAACAGTCCGAGTCCAACTTGGACATAATTGCCACTGTCATATCCTTTTTGATCCCTGCAATTTCGAAAGGTAGGCTTACATAATCTACGATGGACGAGTAATGACCATTAGCCATTCTCGCCCCTCTGTCATAACAAGGCCGAAGCTCTCGGATGCACGCTCTGACGTTCTATAATCCTACAGATCCCATTACTGTGCGTGTCATGCCTAGATCGCACAATGATCGAACCCTATAGCCTCCAATATTTACTTGGACCTACGACCTTCATTCACGTCTGGATTCTAACATTCTTCCACTGACCCCGCTAGTTTCTCAGAAGTTTTCATAACTTCTGAGCAACCATCGTCGTTGGAAACCGACTCAGAGATCTTAGGCGGAATAACAGAAGCCGCAGTGACCTCTACTGCGTGCTCCCTTTGGCGTCTCCCGCCTTTTTACTTCGACAGTACTTCGCCGCATGCCCCTGCTCTGCCGCACACAAAGCACAGAAACGGCTTCCGAACTTGCTTGGGACTCTCTGGACGAGAGGACTTCGTGTTTCTCGGCCTTCTCTGTTGGCGAACTTAGCCGACTCTTCGGCTTGTTTGTCCAGAATCGTTTCTTTGATCCTCACGAAGAATTACTCCGCTCGCGATTCCTCAACTGGGCTGTTAAGGCCTTGATTTCCTGTAGTACCTGAACCAATGCCGATGCTTCCTGTGGCGATTAGCTAAGACCGCCACCTTTGTCTCTACTGCAGAAACTAGCGCCTTCGACCTTGGTGGGTTTTCTGGCTCTCTCCATGCCACCTCTGGCATCACTGCATGCTTAGGAGATGGTGGTGGCTTGAATTCCTCGCCGGCTTCATTGATTAGCTCGGATTCCCGAGTTAACTCCATCAAGGTTTTTACGTCGCGCGCTTCTGCGCGACGCACCATACATTGCAGCTTCGGCATCATATTCCGGTGCATCAAATCCTACTGTACCACAAGCGGCGGAACCGGAATCTTTTTATCGATTATCGCCTGCAGGTGAGTAATGAAGTCGCGCACAGGCTCTTCTCTACCGTGAGTTCAGGCATTGGCTTCGGCGATAAGGCGCTGATGAAAACCTTTATTCACGCCATACGGCCTCCTAGCCGCCGCGCAGAATTCATTCCACGTTCTCCAATTATCTCGGCCGTCACGATACCATGCGACCGCGATACCTCTCGGTAGCTCTGACAGAGAGGATAATAGTTCCTCTTCTGTCAGATTGGCCAGCACTCGACATTCTTCCACTCTGGCCAAGAAGACGTCGATGCTTTGATCCTTGTCGCCTGAGAACAGCACATGCCATTTGCGGACGATTTGCCCTACATCCCTTGTCGAATTCCGCATCTGGAAGCTAGTATCATATGCTGACTTTGTATTGGATCTGAGCGCTTCTCCTGTGCTCAGATCCATCGTTTCGGTGCTCATCCTTTGGGGTCTCTGGCTACCTGAGAAATTTTCCCTCTCCCCAGGCTGTGCCGACCCTCGTAGCACCTGAAACCGCTGGAGCATGGCTCTCCACGTTCGTGTCTTTGGGGAGACTTATTTCCAGGATACTGTATGTACGTATCCTGAAAATTAATGTGGTGTCGCATCTGCGAGTTATTTTTAGTCTGCATCTCCTAAGGCAGGCCAAAACCATGCACATTCCGTCCTCCTGCACCTCTGCTTTCTAGCCTCGTCCTTGAAGCTACCCCCATATCTCCATGATATTCACCGATTCTGGTAGTGACGTTGGACTTCCCTTTTCTTCTCCTTTGCTCTCGTCCACCACGTCCACGACCTCACTCGCAGGCTTCCGCTGTGGTGGCTCATCTTCATGCTCACCACTGCTCTGCTTCATTGACACGGAGCTCTCATCCTGGAGCTCCGAATCATTAAGCCAATCAGTTGTATTCACTTTCGCCCCCTCTTGGCGGGACCTGCTCAGTGAATACAACGTTGCCTCTCGCTTTTCGTCGTTCCTCCTAATTTCTGGATCGCTCGCCAGCATTTGCACCGGGTGCATACCGTCTTGATGAACATTTTCGTTGTATATCGTCGACCCAGAAATTTCGAACGATCTCTCTTTGGTATAGGCCTGACGCAACTCTTCTCGCTGCGTCTGGGAGTGTAACACATCCGTCTCACCGGTTGGCTCGAAATCGGCTGCTGAGTAATCACCCAACAGCCATTTTTGTAGCCGATTCTTCCTGGTGAAAGACAGATCCTGGTGACTTAATTGCAGCGCCAATAGGTCCTCTCCCAAGTCTTCGTCGCCAATGCCGTAGCAAAAGCCTTCGAACGCTTTCAGCGTTGTCTCTGCCATCTTTCTTCGGAATCTACAATAAATCTCGCGTCCGATTCCTTATAGTCTGGCGTTCGAAACCCGATCTTCGAGTTTGAATCTTCTTCCGTGCATTAGCTTATCACTAGTGCACCTTTCCAGACTTGTTTCAAATTGGTTAAGAGTTCATTCAAAACTATTGCACCAAACGCCCTTGATAAATTGAATCCACCGTATGTACTCTTACATCGGAAGTCACTTTTCTATCTGCTTTTTCAATACACTGATAGATTTTCAGGTATGTAATCAAAACTTAGTTAAACTGCTCCTCCATATCGAGGCAGGACACATCTAGAATCTGCTGCATTAGCTATTCATTATACAGCTTATTTTTTTTTTTGAAAATAGCTACTTATACTGCTGTAAGTTATAGATCATAGCCGAGAAGTTGAATGATCGCTCTCGAAGTCATTCACCAAGGGGTCCCAAGAAGAAGCCATGGGGGCGCCCCAGCTCTCCAGCGGCGAAGAACATCAACGGAGAGAGAGGCAAGGGGGCTGGTTCAACTAGTCCCAAACGATCAAGAGAGCCTTTCAAGTGCTTTACTTGTGACAAGCCGGGGCATTTGGCAAGGTACTGCCCGAGTAGAAAGCCGGAAAACGAGAAAGGGAGCACGCAGTAGAGGTCACTGTGGCTCCTAACATCCAGCCGAAGACCTCGGAGTAGGCCGAAATAGCTGGCGAGAGTAGCTCAGAGGTTATAAGAACCTCTGAGCAGCATGAGAAGTCGATTACAGAATGCTCGAATCCAGACGAAAATGAGGATCGTTGGTGGCTCCAAGTCAATATTAGTGGCTTTAGGATTCGAGCATTGTACGATACAGAAGCTGCACGCACGGTAATGGGATCTGTGGAATTACAGATTGACAGTACGTGCAACAGAGAGCTTCGGCCTAGTTACTAGAATGGCCAATGGACATCGCTCGTCCATTGTAGGTTATGTGAGCCTACCATTCGAGATTGCGGGGATCCGACGAGACGTAACTGTGGCAATAATGCCCGAGTTAGACTCCGATTGTTATGTTGGAGTCAACTTTACTCGCTTGTTCAGAGCAATGCTGGATCCCTGCAGAAATCAACTATTTTTCAAAGATGAAAATAAATATGTTGATCTCGAAATGGCTGGACTTAGCGAGAGATGAGCTACAGCTATTTCTGCCGTAGGACTCGCTGATATTGAGTCAGCTGAGCGATAGCGACTTGAAGAGGTGCTTGATAGAAATATTAGGCTACCTGAGGAGATTCTCAGGTGTACCACCTGGATCGAACATGAGATTGATGTTGGCTCATCTCGTCCGATCAAGCAGAAGCATTATCCTGTTTCAAAAAAGATTGAAGAGGAAATGCATCGCCAAGTACACGAGTTGCTAGAGGCTGGAGTGATCGAGCCATCCGATAGTGGCTGGTCAAGCCCTATCGTAATGGTGAAGAAGAGTAACGGCAAATATCGGATATGCATAGACATTAGAAAAGTCAATGCGTTGCCGTTTATGGATCAGATATTGCGCAAGCTTCAGTCAGCTAGATATATAT